>CAJNDV010030369.1:5809-16470 GCA_905221635.1 Symbiodinium sp. CCMP2456 | reverse complement strand
GATAGATAGATAGATAGATAGCAAGGAGAGGTTGTGGGGGTGAGGTTGTGTGGAGTAAATTTGTCGATGCAGCAAGGTTCGCGCTGGTAGGAAACTCCGTGGGCAAAGCAGCGACAGTTCTCCAACCATAAGCAGAGGGGCGCAAATCAGCCGCTAACACTATAGTAAAGGCTGAGTGGACAGGCGGGCTTCCAAGGGGTCGTTTAGGATCCTATTGGGTGGTTTTCTAAGTTAGGGTCCCTTCTGGGGTCATTTTTATAAGGGTGCCGTACTATATTGGGGACCTATACATAGAGGGACCCTAATTTAGAGAACTACCCTATTGTCTCAGATTCTCACATCGTGGCGCCTGACTCCAACTCTGGCTGAAACACCTGGTCAACGGATGCGCATCGACACCATGCAGCGTTGTGCTTTGTCGAGACTTCCATAAGATCCACACAGTGCCTTGTGTCACTCCTATGGGCACCCCATGAAGTAGGAATCTACTACACAGAGCTCATAATTGAGAGCAACACCCAACGGTGATCTTGGCACATGACATTATCACGTTCTTACGTAGTCCTTGCTTTCAGGTTGTCGCAAAAGGGAAGCGTCGCTATTCAGCTCGTGATGCCTCCTAAAAACCCAGACATCCACAGGTCACAAGACATGAAGCCGTGAGGCTTAGTATCCCGAACCTACTGCATACTCTTGACCTTCATAGCCCTAGACCCCCTCAAGCCTACCCTTAGAGACGAAGGCCCTTAAAGCCCTAAAGCCTGAATCCTGAAAGCACTACAGCCTACACTCTTACCCATAAATGCCCCAATAAACATCCCTGAAGCCTCATAATGTAGGGGCCTTAATAATTAGAATAGGGTTTTGGGGCCCATTATGCTTTAATTATAATAAGGAACCCCAAATAGTATAGGTAATTCTTAAGGCCTATATTAGTCTTCCAATCAGGTCACCAAGTTCATCAAGCCGATCGAGATGAACATGAGGATGGGTGCAAAAAAGGCAAACAGCTCCGGCTTGGACATGATCCTGGTGTGGGGTCCAGGTTTCAGGGGATAGGAGTTGAGGGGTTTGGGGGCTTAGAGTCTGGGAGGGTTTCAGGATCTTTTGCCACAAGGCCAAGCGACTATGAGTAGAGATTAGGTATTGGCTTGAGATGGTATGCATGTACTTATGCATGCAATCAACTTGGAAGCTTACTTAATTTCCTGTGTATGTGGATGTGTGCATGCAAAACATATACTGTACGGTTTTTATGCATAAGGCTGCCTCTGCACATGCATGCAGAATGGGTGCTCGAACGTCTTTTGTACAAGCAAGTCGGCACCTGGCTGTTGTAAGTATGTACCTGCAAGCTACAATATGCGTGGATATACGTTCATGTGTGTGCCTGTCGAGATTCACACTTACCTTTGTATTGAATCGTTGGGGGTAAGCTAGACGGGGCAGCAAGGTGACGAACACGATGATGGAGAAGGTGGTGGCCACCCAGCATCCGCCATAGACCGCTCTGAGTCTCTGAGCCCCCTCATGCCCCGCACAATGCCAAAAGCTTTTGCTTTGCCATTGCCGCTAGCAGTTCGTACCTTCTTCCTCTTCTTCTCACTGCCAGTTCTGTTTGCTCAGTTTCAGGACTATGGCTACGGTTGCCAGCGTCAAACCAATCATTGCAGCCGCTGCCTGTGCGACAGGCAGAAATTTTGAAGGACTGAAGATCCACCGTGTGTACAAGAATGTATCTCCACATCCAGCACTTCAGGCAACAGGAAGAGGACTAAGCAAGACATGCTACCTGCCCAAAATCAGACCAGCCACCCTACTAGCAAGCGGCAATTGCCGATTCATGATCATCATACTATAAACCTTCTCGGTCATCGGCATCATTGTCATTCACCTCTGTAGCAAGAATAACGGCATACATGGCCGTAACGGAGCAAGAGACATGCCGTGTCTGCTCTCGGGTTGCCCCTAAGCCACAGTTCTGCGATGAGTTCTTCAATTCCGGGCACAGGGTCTCAGATGTTGAAAGCCCACCAGCTCGATACCTCCGACAACACCTGGTAAGCCAAGAAGCAAAGGGAAATAGATTGCAGCGATGGAGTCCAAGGTGACGAACCTTCGCAGAGTGGCGAATCCATTCCGTATCCATGTTCAACATGCCCTCGCCGCAAATGTCAAATCTCGAAAAGCCAACCAGAGAACAATTATCGATCCCTCTCGTGTTCGGCAGAACCTGGAACTCCAAGCCATCCCTCCTGAAGGCTACAGCTGGCTGAAAGCGCCAGATCTGAAATGTGAGACGCCAGATACGAGAACACCCTTGCTGCGCTGAATTTTATGCCTAGAGAGCTAGTAGAAGACTATGTTGAAGGAGGCTTGGCCAGACAGCTCCGGCCAAAAGGTTTGCGGTCGCTACATGGCCGCGTCGGGTAGTTCTTGCAAGCGGGGACGGGAATGGCTTGCAACTTCCGAGAGAATCGCATGATGGTTCAGCGGAATCTCTGCGCAGAATGTGGGAGAAGTATCTGCAGTCCCTGTCACGGGCGACGACTTCTGAATCGGTCTGCCCACCAGCATATGCTGTCTACAGATTCTGCGACGATCCGTGACAATGGAAACAGGGGAAGTAGGAAGACACTGAACCCTATAGTCCCAAGTCAGAAGGGCGGGGCCGTTTCGCAAGCATCTCAACCACGTTCCGAACCCTGAAATAGACATCGCCCCCGAAGCAGCATCGAGATTTCAGAGGAGGAGCTGAAGAAAGGTCAGTGCAGCCTTGAACAGCCCAAAAAAGTTGTCTTCAATGATCTTGGCAGTGGTTTCCTGGGCTTTGGCACACAAAGCAGCGTAAGTGTAAATTCGATATTCCACGAATGCACGGGTCCCGTACATGGAGTGGTCACATGCAGAATCGCAATAGGGCGGTGGGTGCTTGACCTCTCATTAAGATGTTGCCAATGCCTACAAAATCCTACAAATCAAACAGGGAGCCCTTAAAGGAATCCTTGAAGTAGCCTTTGAAGGAACCCCTATCGGAATCCAAACCTCCAATATTTGGACCAAAGCCTGGCAAAGCAGCCACTCTCGCTGTGACAGGAATGCTGCCTTTCTCTAGCTGCCGAACGCTGAGAGTTGGTTGTATCAGCTATCTCTGTGCGAAGTTGAGACAGTAAAGACATCCCTGCTGGAGGTCCCCTTCCATCTAAACGTGCCCTCGAAGCCTCTACGACTAATTTCCTTGGAATGAAAACTGCCAGTGGCTTCGCAAAGCTTCATTTGCGAGCAGAGTCTTGTCCTTCGCAATGATCTCGATGGCAACACACGCGCAGATGAAGAGAAAAACAACGATCCTGGGTTGCAGCAGCATCCAGTCCATCAATGAGTGGCCTCCACCGCAAAGTATCAGCATCGACTTAAGTTACACAGTCTGAAAACTATGTGTGAAGAAGTGGCGCAATCCAAGCAAGCTTACACAGCTAGTTCGCATTCTGCTCCGAATATCAAGCAACTGAACTCGCGCCTGGAAATCTGCATGCACTTGGAAGACGAGGGATTCACAGAGTTGGCAGCTTCAGGGCGAGAGTCTTCGGGTTGGAGGAGGATCCACGCAATGTGCCCCGAACAGATTCATCCGAGCGACAACAGAGTCGTGGAGAGGATGGTTTGGCCGCAGGAAAGCAGGGCATATACCAGTCCTCAGCAAAGCAAGTTGTCAAATAGCTGATCTTGAGGCTGACTAGAGTGACTAGAGCTTGCGAGGTCTCTTAGGTCAACCGGAGCAAAAGCAGTCTTTTAGCCTCTCACACACGTGAACACCTTAGTGAAGGAAGTCGAGAAGACAAGGATAACTACATAGCTGCATTTTGCAAAACGCTCCTGCTTGCTATAGTCATGCGGTCGTGGAGCTCCAAAACCTGGCCTAACCATTGAAAACCTGCTATTGCTTTAAATCTCAAGCAGCACGCTGCACGATTCTGACGACGGGTCGCTGCCAGTGGCAAACACATCCCCCGAAGAGCGATGTCTGCAACGATGAACAGGACGAGCCACCACAACAGTAACGACGACAAGTGCAACAGCAGCGCCAGCAACACCACCACCACCACCACCACGACCACCACCACGACCACCACCACGACCACCACCACGACCACGACCACGACCACGACCACGACCACGACCACGACCACGACCACGACCACGACCACCACGACCACCACCACCTTCAGTTCCACAGCACCTAGGTCTTTCACGACAGTTGCCACAGTAAAAGCTGTAGCCGCAACACCAGTGCCTACCTGTCGTTTGGCTTCGGGCAGTCCCAACACTCACCCTGCTCATGAGAATGATGACGACAGAGTAGCTACGGTCAGGGGTAATTAATGGTGGCACTTAAGAATGGTACTACTAAAGCAAAGATTGCCAAGCGCATCATGGCACGATTGTGGGTCCTGCATTGTTCTTATTCTCGACAGCGCGGTCTCTTTGACATGTTGATGAAGGGTCTGCGGTCTGCTAACTCCCGTGGTGCCTGTAAATACTGTCTGCTCATACATGAATACATGTTCATACCAACTGCAAAGCTACTAGTTAGCCTAATTAGCCGACGGAAGAACCAAGCTTTCAACCACAAGCAACAGGCCCAGTGGCGCCACATGATTTTGAAGTACCGAAAAGTGCGCATTGCACGAAACAGCCGCAGTAAGCGCAGCCCACGCACCACGAGGAATGTTTCGAAACCTGGATCAATCTCACGCTCGCAGCATTACAAGCAAGAAGACACCCTCGAGCTCTTGATGTACCTCCTGTGTCGGACAATCTGGCACGCCCAACGAGTTAGTATGCCAGAACGAAGGGCCCGGGCCAATTCTGAGAGCAAACTCTGTGCGAATGAGCGTAAATCAGAACGCCGCTTTGCAACGGACATGCTGATTGAGGGCTTCGGAATCGGAGTTCTGCATTTGGCAGCTTATTTTTGCAAAACACCACATTCGTTCCAAGGTTCAGTTTTCAAAGCGATGCATGACTGCAGGGTTGCCCCTGCAGCCAGCGCAATGAATGCGGCACAGCTTCTTTGACAGGATCTCCCCTGAAGGACTTCCTCCTAAATGCCTTTGCTTGAATCTAGGCCCTCAAACCCGGAATCAAACCCCAAAGCCCACCCCAAAGCCCAAAGCCCACAGCGCAGGAGCCTTCTAGAGGAAGGTCCAAACCAATTGTGTACATTCCTGCAGGTTGCAGCCGCATAGGGCTCTGTGGGTAATCTATAAGGGTTGGCACTATGAATAGTTGAGCAATGTCCGGGGTAAAGTGTAGTCCACAGGCCGAGCTGCACAAGGCAAAAACCGGTTATGTTGTCCAGATGTGTCTAACTTGCCACACCCACAAGGTGTGGCTCGCTGAAGCTGTGATTACAGAAAGTCTATAGCCGTACTGGCGTACATGTGCCCGGGCATGGAGGACAAGATGAAGGTGCAACATCTGATGAAAAATAGTTCGCTAGTTAGTGTTCGTGGCGGCAGGAGCAATAAGCAGCAAGCAGCCGCCGCCACCGCCATCGCGGCCACCCCCTACCCCCACCACCCGCACCACACTCACCACCGTCACTACACTCGCCACCCCCACAACACTCACCGCCCTGCCGACACGGCTGACGACAACACGGCATCAACATCACCAAGAACCAATAATAGTCAGCAGCAGAGACCGCAGCAGCAGCAGCAGCAGCGGAAGCAGCAGCAAGGAGCCGGAACAGTAACATCACCAGCAACAACAGCAAGAACAATACACACACCAAAAGCCACATTAACAGCGACAGCTGCACACAAAAGTGGCTCTGCCAGCTGAGCACTTCCTAATCCATGCGTGTGCTCCTGGATACATCAACACTACAACCCAGCAAGTTTAATGTCTCTGCCTGGGAAGACGACCAGCGCTAGGATGCCGATCGAAACCAGGGCCAAGTCCATCAGAAACCAGAGGTCACAGAATACCTAGGCTTTGGATTTAAGAGGGCTCGTAAAGGCCACAGCTCGGGGGGATGACAGGGTGTAAATTTGGAGTGCCTGGGTCCTGGGGTGAAGAAAGGGTAGGCGCGAGGCTGCGGTCCAATGCTTATTGCGTAAGCTTTGCTATGTGGCGCCTACGTGCATCTGCCCGGGGGTTGTCGGGCTTCGAAGTCTGGGGCAATGTAGACATAAACTCAGCGCCCTGAGTGCTCCTGGAAACCTCCAAAAACAGGCTCCATCTGCCGCGAAACTTCGAAACCGGCTAACCCTCAACCGTAATCCCATCGAAACCCTGTAAATTCTGAACCCTAGACTTAACCCCTAAACCCCACATCTCGCAAAATTAGCCTCAACCTCAAAGCACAAACCCTAAACTGATTCTGCCTATCGTCTCCATTGCACTTCCTTTTTTGGCTAACCAGGTTTGTATTCTGGGATCCGAACCTTACTATAATCTACTTATAACCTACCATAATCCACTATAATATACCACAATATGGGTAGTTTTCAAAATTAGGGTCCCTTTTAGGGTCCTTTTTATAAGGGTGCCGTACTATATTGGGGACCTAAAAAGGAACCCTAATTTAAAGAACTACCCATGTACTACAAAACCGATCTTACGAATGATCCGGCATCTCTGGGCCGATCTGGCCAAAGTGCAGACCATCCTACGGCCATCACTCGGAGGATCACTTCCTCAGCCATGCAGAAGCCCTAAGGGTCCATGTGCCCAAAGAATATATACTTCGGTCTTAAAGTAGTCCCTATATAGGTACTTTAAAGGGCCAAAATATAAACTATTTGGGTACATGGACCCTTAGGGAAACTTCCTCCTCCCTTCCGTTCTGGGTTTACTCTCACAGCGCGGACAAGCCAGGCAAGGATCCATGTGTTCGCAGTCGGCGTGAAAACAAGATGACTTGATGCCTAGGGTTCAGGGTTTAGGGTTTCGACTCACACACTCGCAAATGCAGGCATGGCAATAAGTGCAGGATTTAGGGTCAAGGCTACAGGTAAAATAGTGAAGACTCGCATGAGGTTGACGATCCGCTGGCGATTCCCACGCTGCGGCATCAGCTCTTTTATACGGGAGCGCTGCCCAGGCTGTTTGTTGAATTTTGCTTTGAATTACTTCCGCCGCATACTCATGTTGTGGGATGAAGACCTGTTCTTCAACATTTGGGGTAGGCCAACTTCTTCAGCTTGTGCAGGCGCGTGGCTAAGCTGTAGATGATGAGGAACACCTGCTCCAGGATGCCGAGGAAGTACCTTACAAGGGGCAGGCTGCGCGGCTGGGGCTGTGGAGACCATAATCTTTGGTTTCACGACAGCGCGAGGGTGCGAATCCGTTCATGCGGTCTTAGTTTGTGGTCTCAAGAGTCTCATGGAAAAGACTTGCTAGTAATCAACTCGTCGATGCTTTTGAAGTGCACAGGCTGATGGGCTGGAGGAGTGTCAGGTTTTGTGAGCCTCAGTGGCACTTGGTTCCTGTACCTGCCGCGCGAACGTCTTTTCTCCAAGCCCCATATCTGCTGGCAGAAACCTTTTGCAGGACAGTCTGGATCTGTCTGCCAAGTTCAGGAAGGAAGCATCCCTTTAACATCCTTGATGGCTAATGTGCACCCGATCGACTCTGACAGTCGGCCTAGTTACCACTGGCAGTTGTCTTACTTGTCCAGTACCCTAGAGGAACCAAAGGCTAGCCTCTAAGATTACATAGGGATGGTAATACCCCAAAAAGGTTAAAGGTTACCAACTCTACTGCTAAGTTGTAGTTCCTCTTCACAGGGTCTCCGGCTGAACCTCGCTGGTCTCACAGGCCGTTAGGTTAAGCATGGGGTAGCCATCTTCTGACGCTCCAACAGTTTGGAAGTTGGTGCAAATCAAGGTGTGGCCCAAGGCTCCGAAGCCCACTCCTTCACCCAGCTCTGTGAAAAGGCAAATGGCGGGTCAAACAACACACCATGTGTGCTATGCAGCCAAGTCTTCCGAAGAGGACTCTGCAGGAAAGTCATGCTCAAGCGAGTGCCGAGGCCATGAAATCTTGCTGAGTGGCAAAGCGTCCGCATTCGCTTCCCTGTCCAAAGAAAGCTGAGCTTCTGCTCCGATCGTGATCCTTGCATGGCATGTGTAGTCTGAAAGCAGGTTTTGTCCATGGTGTACTCGTATCGACATACAGCCTCTTGCTATTCATACCCTAAACCCTAAGCCCCTAAAACCCAACCTTTCAACCCTTAAATCTTGCAAGGGATCAGATTCAGCAGGATGATCAGGCCCGCCAAGGTCTCGAACCACCGAGACTTCACAAGTTCGCGAGCAGTCCTGAGTTGGCCCTAACCCTCCAGGTACCTACTATATAGGGCCTTAGGGGCTCTAGTACCCTATATAGGGCCTTAGGGGCTCTAGTACCCTATATAGGGCCTTAGGGGCTCTAGTACCCTGTATAAGGCCTCAGGGGCTCTAGTACCCTATATAGTAGGTAACTGGGGGGTTAGGGTGGCTGATGGGAACTTCTTGGAAACCGTGCTTCGAGAAAGTAAACCTTGAACCCTTGTAGGTAACCCATATTGTACCCTTATGCTAGCTATAGTGTGTGGTCTTGCAGGCAGCCCTTATAGTACCCTTGTTAATTCCTTTATAGCAACGACGGTACCCTAAACCCTAAACCCTAAACCCTAAACCAGAAGCGCAGCGTCTGTCTCAGCCAACTCCAGCCTCTAAGGGGCACGAGAGGTAGGTTCTCTGCGGCGTCTGGCATGAATTCCAAGACCAGCTTCGACAAAGGCCCCCTCCCTACTAGTTTGTGAGTAGAGGGCATCTGGGGTCCCTTCCTTAAGAAGGACACCGCATTGAGTCGGGTGAACTTCCCCCTCTCATCCAAGTCCTCCAGCTGGACGGACTCCGTCTCTCGTGGAATCGGGTCATTCAGCTCGCTGGAGACGACCGAGGAACGTACTGAGCGGAACGAGGGGCGGGCCGAGAGTGCCATGCTGGCCTCCTTGCAAACCGGGCGTGCAGCCATCGGGGTCGAATCCGACGCATCATCCCGCAGTGAAGACTCGACCTTTGGGGGCCCCAAAAGGACAATCCCTACCTTATTAGGCTTCATTACAAGGGGGTTTATATGGGATATCCCTATCCTAATTTTTGCTTATGTGCTTTTTGGGGGCCCTAGACCTGGCCCAACAACTCTGCCACGGCTGCTTGCCAGTCGCGGTGTTGGGTGGCCAGCAGCTGGAGACCAGCTGCCGACTCTTCCTGTTGCTGCTGCAATGTCTCCAGCTTCCGCAGGGCGCCCTGCAGTTCTTCTGCTTGGGGCTCCATCGCTGGCATGTGCTCGCAGACTGGTGGTTAGTATGAGTGAAGGACCTGGGAGACCTTTTCGCGATGATCGTCTGCTCTTGCAAACCTGAATGTCTTCGGTATGTCCCGCGCATGTGCGGTGTATCGCTAGCGTGTAGCTTGAGCCCATGCGCCATCAGCAACTGGAACTAATTGACGAAACAACCTCTTAGCATGCCAATCAGCTCAACGATGGCTACACATGCCAGGCATGCATCGTCTCCACACGCCTGGATGACATCAAGCTCTGACAAAGCCTCCACCGGCATGGAGTTCCTGCCTGTCAGATACGATCCTTAACTGTTTTCTCCCATTCTACTGATACTGCGTCCAATCAATGCTGTTAGTCCCTAACCCCCCAGGTACCTACTATATAGGGCCCCAGATCCTCTAGTACCCTATATAGTATGTATCTGGGCGGTTAGGGCTGCGTCCAATCTATGCTGTTAGTTACAGTACTCGTGAGACTGCAGCAGCAAGCCAAGACGGAAGCTCTGCAGTGAAATCGAGACCACCGGGTCGGTTTGAGGTTTCAAAGCCCAAGACAAAACCCTTGTTAAGACAACCCGATCATTATTATGGTGATTTTGAGCATCAGTCAGCAGTATTTACCGTCAATGACACTGCCGTTGCTGGATTATCATTGATATTTCGAGCACCGTTATAAAGTAATTTATACTGACTTTGCCCGTGCGAAAAGCCGCGGGCCTGATCGCGAGACTGTGACGACAGGACTGTGGCCTCAGAGCACAAGCAGGGCTCGTCCCAATCAATCTTGTGGTCTAGGGGTGTCGGGTTTAGCGCATACCGTGGCGTTCAGTTCACGTACAGCCTTTGTTCACCTATCTCGATTCAGAATAATTAGTCTTGGGAGCTTAGAACATCGTCGTAAGCGGTTCGTTTATGGCTCCAGCTAAGGATGCTTAACAAACTCCGTGTAGGAAGCATCCCGGCATTGTTACTTTTTGCACGCCTGGACGATGATAACCAGACGGTGAACAGGTGTGTGTACCTGCATATGTACGCACGCAGCACATGCACATAGTATTCATATGCACACATAACACAACATAAACCGACCGAAAATACAACACAAATCACATAACATAACTTAACACGATACATTTCAATAGCATAACGAGACATAGGATGCCCGTAAATAGCAAAGAAATAGCAGAAAGTAACATGACAGCACATATCACAAACAAAAAACATCATACATAAGAAACCAAAGCATTACATTGCACTATATTGCATTACACTACACTACATTACACTACATTATACTACATTACACTACATTACACTACA
>CAJNDV010030358.1:26452-45181 GCA_905221635.1 Symbiodinium sp. CCMP2456 | reverse complement strand
TGTATGTATGTATGTGTATACACACACACACACACGGTTCCATGCGCCTCAGAGCCAATCTGTATCGCCATCTCCTGTGCAACGGGTGCAGGAATTAGGTTTGCATCGTTGAGACGGTGAGACGGCGACCACGAGCTCACGATTTTAATCTGCTTCTCTTGGATTCAATCTTGTCTTGCCATTTCGCCTTAATGTCGTCGTAGAGTTCGGCATCTCGCCATTTCTCGAACTCTAGCTGCTGCACGGCCTCGTTCGCACGGGACATAGGGTGCGAAGCACACTAACACCAACTAAGACCTAAGCCATTCTCTGGAATTTTCTACGGCACTGCACCTCTAGAATGCCTTCCTCGACAATGTCCTCGCACATGCTCTTGTGACCTCGGAGCATGGCCAGCATGACTAGGCAGGCTGTGGCAGGCTTGGGTCATGTCTACTGAGACCCGGGCTGAGGAAGTTTTTCAGTACAGTCAAGCACAATCGGACAACCTTTACCATGTTCGACAAGCGAGATATGGTGACCACAGGGATGTTGCAAAGCCTTCTCCACCCGGCTGTACATGAGGGTCTCCTTCAACTTTTTGATCACGTACATCTCCTTTCGACAAACGTCGCAGCTATACCCTCGCTGCCCACTTGTTGGCAAATCCAAACAAAGACAAGTGCAACACTTCCCCATTTCCCGAATGGCTGACATGGATGATCGGTGGAGAAAGCTGCGCACGTCAGGTTGGCCTCGATTCTATCCCTGTTCATATATGTTCATATTGGGTCGCATTCACTGCCGCCCTTTATTGTCCGAACCAACGTTCCGGTGAGTCTGTTTCGGCGAGCAGGCGCCTCAAAATCAATTCAAGCGAGATGAAGCTGTTGATGAAGGTTGTGCGGCATGGTGCAGGCATCATGCTGATCACGGCACAGGGCGATATCGGCCTTCATCTCGCTGGTAATCTGCGGATCGAAAGACCTCCAGCAAACATCGCATGACCGCACTCATCGAAGGCTGCGACAGAATTAAAGTGTCGGTCGAGCAGCAACGCCCAGATTGCGAAGATGCACCTCAAGATCTAGGCTTCTCCATTCCGACAGCAAGCTGCTGGACATCTGAAGCAGTCAAGGACACAGTGCGTTCGTCCCCCTTCCAAGCAATCTTGCCGCGAAACTTAAACGTCCAGGTGCAAGCTCATGGTTCGATTGAAGATGAGAAACACATGGCGTTTCATTACATGTACATGCGATTACTGACATTCGCAGACCTTGCTCACTTCAATGTTGTGATATTTTAATCTCCGTTGTGCGCCTCACGGACCGCAAGGTGCACGATGACTCATGGATCAAACAGCGATGCTGCACGAACAAGAGCAGGTCAGGTTTCGGGCTGAAAAAGCCAGAACAGGGTAACGAAGCAGAGCTGTTGAGGAGTTGGCTGCTTCCGAGTATGTTGACGGCTCAGAAGCCTGGCTTGAGTGCCCGCCGCACCACTTCCAAGCTAGATTCTAGATTGCTGCAGAACCCCTCGCCGTTCCACGAACTTTGTTCATGTTTCGCAGCACCCCAGTCAGCACACGAGCCAGACTGGCTGGACTAGAATTCAAATTACAGTTTTGTTTGGCTGTTCTCGCAGAGCTTGCCTGTGTTACAACACCTACTCCAACAGAAACGTGGACTCGACCGCTCGACACTGGCTACATGTGCAAACACATGCAGAGCAGGAGCGTCCGCAAGCAAAAGAGCACTTGTTGCGGCCAGAGGGGCTTGTAGAGATGTGGCGAGGGTGAAGATTTGGGCTGTATCCTGCATTCAAGGAGCGGGAGTTTGACATCTCCACAATCCTGCCTCGCTTTTCTAAGGCCTTTGGGCACAGCCCAGTTCCAACGGCTCTGAGGAGGAGAGCAGTGGAGCGGGGCAGGCGGGGTCAAGGGGGTCTGGGCTGAGAAGTGAGGTCGGTGCGATCGGCACAAGGGCGAAGAGTGCCTGGTTTGGGTTCGGGCGGTACAGGCAACTACCGGCAGATCCCAGGATTCAGGAAGTCGCCAGGACTGCGCTGAGCTGCCAAGGCGTCACAAAGCCCGGCAAACGTCGTCATGTCAGGCCGTTGAGCTGGGGTTGCGATGATGGATGCCATGTGCCGTCTTACAATCTGTTGAGGTTCTTCAATCGACCTACCATCTTCGCCGAATCAGCTTCTGCGCTTCTCACGAATGTATCGAGTCCGCCGTCCAACCACAGCACGGCACATCTGCTGAAAGGTTGAAGTCGGAACATGAATTGCACCGCTTTATTGTCTTGTCGATGCTTCTGCGACCCCACGCTTGTCCTTAAGAGAGTGTCACAAGTACTTGACAAGTCCATGCCGAGAAATGTCCAACAAAAAGACAAACAGCTGGAGCCTGAAGATGCGGTCCGGAATTCCTCGCGATTGTAGGCTTGAATGGAATTGCACTCGCAGCCAATCACTGGCGACGGGACTCCTGCAGAGGACCAAACAAGCTTTCTGTAGACGTCTCCCTTGAGCAAGTTTGTGATTGCCTGCCGGGAGGTCACGTACAAAAGGCTTGCACGCTCAGAACTCAATTGGTCTGGTCTCTTCACATCGGGAAACGTGCAGCGCCGCCTCCAGCTGACCCAGTTCTGAGCAATTCGTCTTCGAGGAGTCAAGGATCTCGCCCAGAAACTCCTTGACGCTCGCCTGCCACCATGTGACTGCATGCTATGGCATTCTGCTTGATCATGCTGCCATCCCGGACTGTTGCTGTGCATCCCTCTTTTCGGTTCGATTCGATGCTCAGTCTGTGGCAAGGTAGCGCTTGTTCTGACAGAGCAGACATGTGTTCCACACACGTCGCAAGGCCTAGCAGACTTTGAGCTTGCTGTGAGTGTGACGAGTGACAGCTTTTGGTCATGCGCCTGATGCTGTCGCAAATTGCCCTTGAAAGCTTGCAGGTGTGGTTGTTCGGTGGCTCTGTTGCTGGAAAGTGCAGAAAGAGATAAGATGAAGGTCGTGCAAGGATTCCGGCTGACGAAGCCTCCAGGGTATTTGCATCTGGGGTTCAAGCTTACCTAATCCAATACATAAGATGTCTGTGGTGTTGAAGAGTGATGAACAGCTGGTCTCGCCCACGACGACCGTGGGCTTGTAATATGTGGCGGATCTGAAACAGGGCTTCGGCGAGTTCAAAGCGAGGTTCTTCCCAGTTAGCTTCAAATTGCTTTCTTCGTTTCAGGCGTCATCGTTGCGAAATTCCTATTGTCGGGCTTGTCGGTGGCTTGGCTTTTTCTGGTGAGGCACTGCTGTCGATTTCAAGCACCAGGGGGCACCTCAAGACGACGACACAGTTCAAAATCAGTATTAGCAGCAATGCTCCTGTTGTGTGGAGATTCGTCTTAAAGATGTGCCTTCAGTTTGCTAGGCCGTCCACAGGCACGGACCAGCAGTCACCTCATTCACCTCATGCCATGGTCTCTAAGCGCGGTCACGAGCAAATTCCTCACAGCTCCAGCGAGTGCAGAGAGAGAGGCTAGGCACACATTGAAAGGTTCATGTCACCACCACAATAATCCATGGGCTTGACTTGAGCTGGCCGAGTGAACTGCCTCTGTCGCAACATGCGGCACGTGACTCATCACGGCTGAGAGCAGCCATGCCACCTTTCAGTTCACACATTCACCAAACCATGCATGCGGAGATGGCATATGATCGATGGTAGGTAGCTGATACTGTACCTTGGCGCGGCGGCCTTGTCGGAAGTGTAGTTCTCCAGGCCCGGCCGCTGGAGCAGCGACAGAAGAGGCTTGTAGATCTGTGCAGCAATAAACAAGTTGCACGATCTTCACAGGAAAACGCGAGATTATGCAACAGCTGCGAAAACAACAAAGCTGCACGTCTTCGAGGAAGAAGTCGAATCTTTCTGAACATTGGCAGATACCCGGGCCATGCGCAAACCAAGAAGCCTCCCCGGCCTGTCCTTCGTGACAACAAGTCTAAGTCTAAGCTACGAAGCCAGCAAAGACCAGTGAAGTCTGACAACGAAGCAGTGGGGTTAAGCGTGTGATCTGAAAGTCGTTGGACGTCTATGGGGATTCAAAAACGCTATCTCCAGTCACCCCTGTCAAAGACCTCGATCCGTTGCTTTGTTGCATCCTCGAAGATGGCGTATCCTTAGCAATTTCGGGTACTGGCTGTTCACAGTGGCCGCACGCCCTATTGGTACTCTAGGTTTTCGAGCGGCGAAATATCTTTTTGGTACCAAATTGCTCTTTCTGCCACGTGGCCGCTGCTGTCTTCTCTCAGCATATCGTAGAACAGGGTCAAGAGCCACTGAATTGGCTTGTCTTCTCCTCAATAGTGTCATTGTCAGTTGCTTGATGACTTGAATCGCGACCCCTCGCAAGCTCAGTCTCAATTTCAGGTTGCCAAGAAGCGAGAACCCATCAGCGCCATGCATGCTTGGAGAACTTGTATATGGCCTGCCAAGCATGCACACCAGCGAAGACTCTAAACAACCACCCTCGACTGTCACCTTGCAACACCGCTTGCAGGGCTGTGAGCCTTGAATCATGGATTTATTCTTGATGGCCTCAGTCTGCAAACAAAACAGACCGCATCGCCCACGACGAGCAATTGGACATGCAAAAACCAGCGATCGTGAAGGAAACATGGAGAGACGTTGTGGGCAGAGTGCTCTTAATGCAAACACAACGAGGAAAGCAACAGCACAGTCACACAATGAATGCCCAGTGCGCTCACTGCAGCTGTACGCGCTGAGGACTCAAGTCCCGAAGACAGTTTGAAAGCTTGGCACGAACCCATGATCGTAAGGAAGTCGATGTGCAAGCAAGCTCTGTAACTTCATCATAGTTTAGATCACGCCGAATGGCTGAGCGAAATGCAAAGTTCATGTGAAATGAAATTTCTTGGGCCTAGCCGTAAGACATCAGTCTCCTTAGTTGTTCAACTTCCAGCTACGGCTTGCATTCCAAATGAAAGTAAGCACATTGGAACGAATGCCAACCATGCTGAAAGGAGCGTCTTCGGGTTTAGGGTTCAAGACTCAGGGATCAGGGTCAAAGAAACACTATGAAACACTGAGCCCTTCAACACGCGTGCGGGTGTTTGCACTGCGCTGTCACATTCCCTCAAGGGGGTCGGGGAGCCTGAAGTCAAGGTGACGCTTCATGGTGACAATACTCGAGATTTCCGTAATAGGTACACATAAATACAGACTTCCAGGAGCGTTCGCTTATGTTCACCTGCGTCCTAGTCGTACCAATCGGACGAGCGACGGATATGACGTAATAATTCTACGACATCAGAAAACTCAGGGCAAGCAAGTCTCGATAACTAGTGCGAAAGCATTCAGGGGCAGTTCATAACACACCTAGCAACTTCTGTCCGCCGTACGAGGCGCTGGAGATACCCAACCGAAACACAACAAAGAATTGTATGATGCACTTGGCAACGTCTGCCGGAAGCTGTGCAGTCGATGAGTCGTACAAGCCCAAGACGAAGCACAACAAACACAAGTGAGAATGCATATGTAGAACATTGTAAAACAACTACGCAGACAGATTAACGTCTTCGAGCTTGAGAAAACAGCGGCACAGAGGATTTTCCAGCCGCGGAAACAAGCAAACAGCGTTGCTGCACCACAGGTATGACGTGTAATTTTGCCTACGTGGCCTACATCTTCTAGGCAAGCACACGAAGGAAGACGCTCAGCAAAGGATCCTCCACAAGCAAAGCTGAGCATGCAATTCAGGAGTGCACCGCTGCGGCGCACTGTTGAGGCGCATGCTGGCGCATCTGCTTCAATGAGCTTGAGTATGTGCGCTGAACTCTTCGTGGCCTCCCGATCCGAAGCAGTGCATTGACAAATCAGTAGGTGGGATGCTTGGCCACGATACGGTGAACAGGTACAACCGTGTGCCAGACGGCGCATGCCGTCAAAGACGCGGTACCTCGTAGCTCTCCCACTCGGGCTTGAAGCTCAAAATGTTGTTGTGGATCTCCGCGGCCTTGGACAGGTCGACGCCTGCGGCGGCGTTCAGAAGGGATTGGGGGATGCAATAAAGTTTCGCCTGGCCTCCATCAACTCTATACTTTTCAATGAGGCTCGCAGCCTCCGCCATGGCCTCGAAGCGCAAGGAAACTCCTCCTCCTCCCCCCATCTCTCTCTCTCTCTCTCTCTCTCCATTTCCACAGGGCATAGGGGACTGTCGAGCTCCCCCGGGCATTAGGCCCCCCCATCAGTTACGGGGGTTTGAAGGGACAGTTGTTCTCTCTCTCTCTCTCTCTCTCGCTCTCTCTCTCTCTCTCTCTTTTTGTCTCTCTCTCTCACTCTCTCTAGGCTGGGGCCGCCCCTCGCGCATCAGAGGCGACACAAGTGTGTTGTCGCAACACAGCGCCTCGCCAAGTGGAGTAGCGCCGTACACTGCCAGGTCAAGGCGGCGGCGATCGGCTGGGTCGACGTTACGGGCGGACGTGCGTGCCAACCACTGCTGCCGGACAACCTGGCCCTCGGGTCCGACGGCCTCGCGCGCGATGCGCACCCATGCTCGAGGGGCTTGGCTCGGCGAGCACAGGCCAAGGGGCGGACTGGGCGACCCTTCGCGTTCCCGCATAGAAAAAGCCCTGTGCCGCTTCAGCCACCGGATGTCAACTCATCCCACGATCTACTGCAACGTACACCACCCATCTGCCTGCAGGCTATGCTTGTGACCTCCCAAACCAGTCTATTCTGGTGCTCTAGATTGCTCTAGGCCCTAGCTCAGCTGGGGCATGTTTTCGACAAGATGAAGTAGTACCCCCCGCAGTTGGAAGTTCAAGGTGCCGTGTGTACGGCAGCTTTGGCCGCTGCAGGGGTGACAGCTTCCATCAAATCTGTAACGATACAACTGCACTACCGTGGTGCTTCAGCCTGAGACCTGCCTGGTCTTCCGAAGCCGTCACTCTGTCTCTCTCTCTCTCTCTCTCTCTCTCTCGCTCTTTCTTTCGCCAGGGTTGTGGCGCAAGGGGTTGCCCCCGTACGCCGCGCGCGTCCTCTCTCTCTCTCTCTCTCTTTCTTTCGTCAGGGCTAGGGACTCTCTCTCTCTCTCTCTCTCTCTGAGTCTCGCCCTGCCTTTGCCAGCCCGTGCCAGACACTCCGGCGGAACACGATAACGCTTGAAACCAGAACGCCCGAGCATTGGTGCAGGCCGTGAGAACGGATCTGCGGCGGGTGCCCTGAATAACCATGATTTTCTCCGTGTCCTTGAAAAAACCAACAGTTGGGCGGGGAAACTGCAACTCAGTCGGTTCTGAACCAGATATTCCTTATTACTTACCAAGGACTTACTTACTCTTTACTAGCAAAGACACCTCAGTGCGACCGGCAGAATTTGAAATAACCGGATTGTCTATCGGCTTCGCTCAGAACGGCTTCCGGATTCAGGTGTTTTTCATTTTACCTCCGTGTCGCATGTCTGCTTGTATTCTGGCCGACAGGAGCTCTGTCAGAGACTACAAGTAGAAGCTGCACGCACGTCTGTGCGGGTCTCGGGATGTCTTTGGTGCTGGCGTTGTCCTCCCTCGTCCAGGATGAAGCAGGGCTGGAGGCCCTGGCGTCGATGAGGCGTGCTGCTTGCAGCTGCTCGCCTTGTGCACTTGCTGCCGTGAAGACGTCAGTGGTAAGAGCTGGCTTCATGGCTTCGCGCAAGAGCAGCGACGGGAAGTGCAGCGAAGTGCAGTGAGATCGAAGACCGAGGGCTTCTCACTTCGATCGCCCGAATCTTGGCTTTGGCGTCAGACTCTGCTCGGAAATGCAAAATTGGGGCACAGACGCCGAGGACATCTCTCCAGTACCGGTGACGGAAGACGATCAAGCCGGTACCTCCCACGTCTCTCGGAATGCTTCGGTATCTCCCAAATGGCCGGGGATACCACCACCACCAAACGCTGAATTTCCCCAAGAGACCACAGATCCGTCTGCTAGCAACGCTGCAAACGCACGCTGGGAGGCTTCAACTTGCAGCACATCTTTCAATTGGTGCTGCACTCCGCTACTGTCACCACCATGCTCTGGGTTGCCCCAGGTCACGACGGACCCATCGCCACAAACCGCTGCGAATGCATAGCGTGAAGCCCTGATCTGGCGAACTTCATGGAGTGATGCTTGTACCTCGGATGAATCAGCACCCGCGTCGGCATCACCCCAAGTCACGACAGATCCGTCGCCCAGTACGGCTGCAAAAGCACCGCCAGAAGCCTCAAGCTGCTGCACATTCTTCAACTGATGTTGGACTTCCCGGCTGTCCCCTCCGTGAACCCGATCACCCCAGGTCACCACAGATCCATCTGCCAGAACTGCCGCAAAAGCATCGTTTGTCGCTTGGATGGTCTGTACAGTTGTCAACTGTGGTTGGACCAAGTCTGCGGATCCCCCATGATTCGGGGAGCCCCAGGTCACAACGGAACCTTCCGTCGTGATTGCAGCGAAAGCGCCCCCAGAAGCTCGAATCTCTCGGATGTTTTGAAGTCGGTGCTGGGCATTCGTGCTATCACCACCCAGATCAGCATTTCCCCAGGTGACTACTGAACCAGCTGAAAGAAGTGCTGCAAACGCTCCGTTTGAGGCGGTGATCTCGCGAACCCCTTTCAGATGGTCCTTCACTGAAGAGCTGTCGCCACCTACCTCAGGGTATCCCCACGTTACAACAGACCCGTCTGCCAGAATGGCTGCAAAGGCACAAAAGCATGCCGCGATCTTGACTACGTTGAGCAATTGCGTTTGCACTCGAGCTGTGCTTCCGCCGAAAAAGGCATGTCCCCAAGTTTCCACCGACCCATCAGAAAGAATTGCAGCAAATGCTCCATGAGATGCTTGAATATCCTTCACATCATGCAGCTGCACGCTGCTGCTGTCACCTCCGAAACTTGGATGGCCCCAAGTCACTACAGAGCCATCGCGCCGGATAAGTGCGAACGCCCTCGATCGGCAAGACGAAACGATGCGGTCACTGCAAATGACAGCTGTCAACGTCTCGCCATCTTGCACACCAGCTTCTTCCACTGTGCTGGCTCGAGACAAAACCTTCCCAGATGACGCGACCAGCTGGCCCACTGTTTGTCCCAACTCCTCCTCTACAGAATTTCTGAGATCACCGACTGAAGCATCAGGCGTGGCGTCAATCACGATTTGTTGTCCGCTGAGTAAAGCCACATTCACAGATATGGACATTGCTTCATGCTACAACGAGCAAGAACGGTGCAAACGTGGTGTATGGATCAAACATCCCACAATCTCCTGTGTCCGAACATCACCAATGTTTTTTGTGGAGCTGAAGAGCACCAGAGACAGTACCCGAAAAGTGTATGTCTGGAGAAAGTACGAACTTGTGCTGGCAGCCTAGGCTCCTTCTTTCGTTGGGTCGTTCATCTTATCTTCGCGATTACTTGGGATTATTCCGTTTTCGGCGGCCATTTCATCTCTCACCTCCATATTCCCGCAAACATCGAGCTCGCACAACATACCTTGTCCAGCAGCTGCTATTGCACCGGTTAATTTGTGACTATATTCCTGTTAAACTTGTGCAGCAAAGTCGTCTTGCCCTGCTTGAGCCACGAGAAGGCTGCAGCACCTTCTCTTTGATATATATATATATATATATACATATAAATATAGACCGCACAGCTCATCTTGAAACAAAGGCCTGTTCCAGCACTGTGCAAACTAATTTTCCTTTCGCAAAGCTTGTGAAACTTCGCTTCGACCGAGAACCTTTGTCTCAGTCATCGCCTTCTTCGCCCTCCTGGATTTCTTCCATAAGTGGTGCCTGCACAAAAATTTCAGTGCAAAGGCAGTGAAAGGCCTCATCCCATTCTGGAAGAGCCCAGCTCATCAGGCTCTGCATTAGGACCGAAGGGAGGTTGTTCCTACGCCAGTCGTGAGCTTGCCAAGCTGCCTTTTCAGGTTCTGGTACTGAAGACTTGAAAAGCCCTGCGCCGGCAAAATCCTCCAAACTAGAGCATAATCACTGCAAAGGCTGGACATTTGGACTTGGACAGTGAATCCACACCGGCCTGCTTGGATCCGGAGCGCTCCCTGGGCATGTGTGGCTTATGTTTTCCGTCCTCAAACTGCTCTGTAGACGATAGTGTATTCTACATGTCCACGCCGCATCACTTCACCGTTCCTTCCAACACCGGGAAGCCAGCCACATTACTGATCCACAATCTGATCAAAGCCGTCAAAAGTGGGCGAAGCCTCGGCCCTAGAATACACCTTGAACAAGAGAAGCTTCCTGTTCTGAGCTTCAAGCACAAGTGGGTTGATCGAATTTGCCCGTCTCGTGCTGCGACTTGAAATTGCTGCAGCCACGGCGCCTATGCCCGTCGCTGTCTGCTCGCCCCATGAACTCCTCGTAGTTGCCAGGGCCCTGCACATTCTCAATGCTGATGTCGCGGCTAGTCGCTCGAACCGACCGTGATCACTGCCCCAAGCTCTTATGGTCTTGAGACGGCAAGTTGGCTATCATTGGAGGCAACGGCCAGAAACAGATCCAGCGGTACTGTCGATTCCCTCCAGTCTGTGCACAAACGTGCTGAAAGATTCCGACAACGTCCTCTGCTCACCCGCATACAGGCCGGAAGTGGAAAGCAGCCAAAGTGAATGGCAGGACTAGAAAATGGCAACACATGCCACGGAAGCTGCTGATATTACATCGGAAATTCAACCGCCGCCAATCTGGTGGAAATTCAACGGAAGAAGCCACCGAGACCATCAACAAACAAAAGCACAGGCCACGAGAAGAGAATCGGTCAGAAATAACTCAAGTTCACGCATGGAGCAAGACCAGCGTGAAGCCAGCTTAGCCGATCAAGGAGTGGAAGGGGCACAGGGCCAATGGTTCGCAGGATAAGCATCGCGTCGTTGGGTTGTCAAACTCTGGAAATATGACCCACCCTCACCCTCTTGCATTGCTGCTCTTTCTGGCATGCTGGTATCTCACATAGCATATCGGCAGGATCATGCAGGATCATTATGAATCAAGATTGCTGCCAAGACAGTCAGAAACCACCTTCGCAAGCAAAGGTGCAACGTGCCTTCGAAGAGTCCTTGCCACAGTGACATGCCCAGCCAGTAAACAAGCGTAATCGAACCGAAGCGGTCCAACACCGCGCACGCTGTCCGTTCTGAATCCGCCTTTGCCGAGTGGCGCGGGTGACCAGGGTCGATTGCGCGAGCTGTGTAGCCACGAACATGGCATACGTCTCGAGGACCTGACGCAAGCCGAGTCTGCAGCTGCCTTCACAGTGTATCCATGCAACCAGCATAAACATTGCACATCACAAAAGCACGTGCACAAAACCGTCGACAGTCTGCCGCCGAAAGCCTGTACATCCTCTTCATCGAACTTGCCAATCTCGTCGTCAAACTCCTTCTTATTGATCCTCAATATATGCTCCGGTGTGTGTGTGTGTGTGTGTCTCTCATTGGACTTCGACAAGGCCTAAAACTGGTTAGGAGCCGATTTCTGCCTATTCTGCTCCCCTTTCTGGAAGTCTTTAAAGGCCAGTGGATGTGCTTTCTCCTCGTGAAACTGCTAGCTTTCCTCGACATTCTGCGAGTTCTCCGTCGTCGTCCTTCTTTGCATTTCTTTGCCCTGTATGCGTGTTCCCCCTCTCCCCAGCAGAGATAAGTGGTCAAACGTCCAAGGAGTCTGCAACAAACGGTGTTTGGCGAGTGTCCTTGTTGCTGGTGCTTCCACAAATGCAAACAGGGCTCAAAACTCTTCTCCTGCGAGTGCCCCTACAGCGACAAGGCAACTGGGAAGCACGGGATTGTTACCGATTCGAACTTCTAGGCGACAGGTCTGCTTGGAATTCGGCATATAGTGCAAGATGCCTGCGAACCTGACTTTTGCCTGACCATGCCAGACATGGATTGTCTCGCACTCTAGCGCCATGCCATAAAACTGGTGCAAAGATCTGCAAAGAACAGACAAAGCTGCTACGACACTATGAAAGACTTCGGTGCAAACGGCAGCAGGGACACACACACACACACACACATCTAGGAGCCGAATTCATCATCTTCATCTTTCATCCAGCGGTCAGCCTGCCATGATGGTTCGGCGGCAAACTCTGTGTGGAAGAAGTTGCTGAAAGCAGCAGGAACACTGACAATCCATTGCACATCCAGTTTGGGATCTCAAACACATCCCTGTTGGCCCCAGCTGCTGTGCATTTCCCTGAACACATAAAGGCTTCTGAACGAACGTCCTCAGCCAGTCAACGTTGCACATCGATTACACATCCATCACGCAAAGGGATCCGTGCTGAGCTGTGCAGCTCCAAGGCTCCAAAGCCAACCCCGAACCTCGAGGTTCAGAACCGGGGGCCGGACATCCAACCGTTGCTTGTTCAGGACATGCTCTTTCTCAATGGACACACGACAACAGGGATGGAGAGTAACTCCGCGTAATTGCATGCCGTTGGCTTGTGACATGTGCAAAGATAGAAGACCTGCCGTTCGGGCCAGAGCCGAATAAAGTACGACGTGTCTCGGCCCAATTGCCAGACGAGATTCATCTGAATGACGGCGCAGGCTTTGTCTTTCGCCGCCGGCCTTTTCACCGGCACTGCAATGATGCTGTGCGTTCGGTAGCCTCAACTGTGAAAGCAATATAATATTTATTGCAACCACAATGGTGGGGAAACTAAGTCACCCACCACTTCGCTGGTCAAACTCTGGGTCGAAACGAGCATCCTCATACCTGGTGGATCTTCCAGAGGATCGGGCTGGGCCGATTCTTCAACTGCACGCTTCACTCATGTCACTCCCACTGCTCTGTACTAGTGAAGGACGCCAAGCCAGTAAAGGAGAAGTCTTCAACGTGCACTGTTGGCCGGCAGCCACAGGCGAAGGCCCCCAACAAAACGAGGCAAGCTGCGCGTCGTCAATCACGATGAGCTTATTCTCTGTTGCGCATTCGCCCGCTATCCCAACTGTTTTTGGAATCCTGAGTACTGCAAATTCGGGTCACCCATGCTCTGAGAGTAAAAGTGCTCGGAGGCAGTCGCAAAGGCTCCAGTAGCATTGAGATCAGGTGAACGTGGAAGCAACCAAGACTCCGAATTTCTTGTGCAGAGTCCGTGGTGTGGGAGATCAACTCGCCTGCCCTCAACAGGGATGTGAATGGCTGGGGGCAACGACGATTGAACGGCTCGGTAGACAGCTTCATTGGATATTGCCTGCTCTTCGACAGCAATCCCAGCAGCCCAACCCATTGCAATCCGACAGGATAACCCTTAAAACCGCGACGAGCTCAAACCTGGCGAGAACCGATGTTGTGATGAGATCCTCGGGCCTGTCATCCACAAGGAAAACTGTGCACCGGTCGGCATGAACCAGCGTTGAGGCATGCGTTGCAACCTCAAGACATTGAGTTTAGTGAAAGTCATTGCTCCCGAGTCCCCCTCAGAGGAATCCTTCCATCCACGCCAAAGCTGGGTCTCTGCTCACTTACGGCAAGATAGCACACGTCTGAGCTTCAGGCTGAGAAGATCAAGGATTGTGCCCCCAGGCCTGCTCATGCGCCCCGCAGTGTTGAATCGAGTTGTGCAGTGTGCAGGGTTTTGCTGACCTTGCGTCAGAGACTGCAGCATTTGCAGCAAGGCCTCGTATTTCAGAGAGCAGCAGCAGTCAGGATGTTGCTTGTGACTGTCAATGCATCATGGACAAACTTGCATGCCTGGAATGAGTCCGCTGCTCTCGCGGAGGATTTTGCTACTCTGATGCTTTCTGCAGCTGTGGCACGTTTGCACGCTCGCTAGTGACAATGGCAGCTCTGTAAAACTCTGCGTTGTGCAAGGCAACAGAGACCTGCAACGACACGGCCGTGCGTTGCATCTGGATGCCAGTCTGGCAAGCATCTTGCAGGTTGCCTGATCTGCCAGGTTCCCCAAGAGAATCTCGTCAACCTGGCCGAAGCCCTTGCCTTGCAAAGCTGCGAAAGGACAGCTCCTCACTGGAATCTTGGTGCTGGAGCTTCCTGACACAAGTGGAGCATCGCTACAGTCCCAGCCTCCATCTCCAAGCTTGTTGATAGCTTCAATGACTCCCAAGCAGGAGCCATCGAAATCCACGATTGGAATTGCCAGAAGGTTGCGCGTCACGTATCTGAATGAAAGCTTTGCGGAAAGTCATGGAACTAGCAGAATCGTCTGCATTCAAGACACCCGGTGGCAGCATCCTTGGCTCTTCCAAGAAGTCGGGAGGTCCACATGCTTACAATGGATAGCCAAAGCAGCGAAAGACTGGTCGAAGCGGGCATCGCTGTAGCAGTCCTACACGCTATCCACATGCAAGTTCAGAGGCAGGTCTCTGATGTTCCCGATGCGGCAAAGGCACGGCGATATTCACTGACTGCCTTAGTACTAGTGCTGCACACTAACGACTCCATGGCTGTTGCTGCGAAGTCCTCTGTTCCACTGTAACTATCAAGCCCATCAACATGCGAGTTATATGCGAGTCTTAGCAGAACACACCCGCAATGTCACGGCACTGCGATGCTTTCGAGTCCAAAACCTGTGAGATCCTGAAAGTCTGACGGTGCGGCTTGGTGGCTTCGTGCGGAAAACGTTGCCAGAGATGCCCTGCCCAGGCCTGGGAGCGAACATGGTCTGGATCGACCGGGACTGTCTCACCAAACGGACCGCAAACTTCTCTTCTGCACTGCTCCCCTCCTTCCCTCCAAAGCCTGACCTGAGTAGTTACCCCTCGGTCTTTTCACATCCGCTTCCAACTTGTACCAGGCAGTAAACTGTGGTTGGCTTGGGCTGCGGGTCAAGTCAAAGGTTTCCGGCGAGATGGCATTCAAAACAAGCTCTTGCCCGCTGCATAAGCATAATTCAGGACTGCGGTCGCGACGCGGGAGACAAGCAGACGAGACGACCCTGTCATCTTTACTATTTATTGCCTGGAACGCCAGACAAGCCGGCCTCACCCGAATTGGATGCTCCAGGTTAGAGGCGTTCAGCACAAGCCTTGGCATGTGCACCAAGTCACGAGCTGTCTGCATCTTCTTCAAGTGGTCAAGTCGCATCTCGATGCGCTTGTCGTAGACGAAGAGTGAGATGCGGTCGCAGTTCAACAGCTTCAAACTCTCGCTGATAATCACCTGGCAGTAGGTATGGACTGGCCCCTAGCAGTCGCCATGTGGCAGAAGCTGTTGTTCCATAGAGCTGTTGGGCCGGAGCACTCGGATCGTTTCCTTGGGAACAATCTCGGCAGTGATCCTGAATCGGATTGAGGTGCACGTTTCTTCTCGCAGGAGCACGAAACGATGCAGCGATCATGCGCACCCTACACTCTATCCATTTTCGCACACAAAGGACACTCCGCTCATCGCCAGTAGATTCACACCGAGGCACTTCTTGGTCGCTTCAAAAAGCTGACGCAAGGCATAGCCTGGCACCTGCTTCAGGTCAGGCCACGAATGCGGTATTTTGTGATTTCGATGGCTATGGAGCTTGACAAAGAGAATGCCTTCGAGGTGGTCTCCACCAAATGCGCCTGGAGAGGGCTGCAGAGAATGGAGACGTGCCACGGCATGCTTCGGTGTGTGGCATGCTGCAATACTGCCCGGCTCTCCCCGTCGTGCAAGCGTTCTTTGATGTTCTGCTTCCTTCATTTCAGCACCAGCCCCCTGGACCTGAACATACCTGAACGCTGCTGAGGTTTCATCAGCAGCCGTGCAAAGGGTGGAATTGACCATGACGCAGGAAGTGATGAACATCAATCTGGACATGACTGATGTGAACCTGAAAAAGATAGAAACCGGATCCGTGCTGCTTAGCCGGGAAAGGACAGCAACCAGTCCTACACGGGAATTCGTGTTAATGGTAGACACCAGTCCATCAGTGTCAGGATAGTGTCAGGGAATCGTCACGTGCTGTGAAGCTTCGCCGACTGCAGTCATTACACGCCCCCCCCCCGCCCCCCATCCTTTCAAAACATTGGGCCGAACATTTCATGGCCTCCGCGAGACTCTGAGAATCCAGGGCCCTAAAGGATGGTTGAAGACGTGTCCGCACAGGAGACTCGGGAAGCCTCGTTGACATGATCATGCACTCCAAAATTTTCGTTCTGGGTTTTCAGCTTCGGAATGGCAAGTTTGTTTGTCAGTTCCTGCGTTGCAAGCCCAAAACCGCAAACATTTCTGGTTTGGAACTGCGTCTCTCCTTGAGGCTCCGCAGCAAGGCCCTGCAGTCCTCAAGCAAGCTGCAGTGGAATATCTTCTCAAATTGCCTTAAGCCTCATCATGCCGAATCGGTGGTGTTAAAAAATGATGACCAACGCTTTTATGTTATCTAATATTCAATCAAAACACGTCGTGCACTGCTCATTTTCAGAATCGGACAGGCAAGGCCAAGGCCAGCTTCTGAAGTCTGCTGCAGCTTGTGTTGCACAATTGCCTCTTGGCTTCTGCTAAGGAGGCGGTGGAACTTACGTAATTCGCTTGGGCATGCCATCCCAGCATTACATGCCGTGAGGCTGGACATGAACACTGGGAGCGAAAGCCACAACACACCTGGCACTTCTTCAGTCGAGTGGTTTCGCTGGCTCGTGGCCGAAAGACTGCTCGGAAACATCGGCAGCTTCCAAAACCAACGCAACAGGCGACTGGCGCGATCCTGGATATCGACACTGTGAACGAATCCTAGGCGTCTACGTCTTGGTCGTTCCCCTCGTGCGTACTATGGTCACTGGCTGCAGCTACATGAATGGCCGTTTGCCTTCGAAGCTTAAGGTAAGGATTTTGCTTTTCGCGCGCGACTTATTGAACAATCCTGAATTGGAATCAACGCTGCTCGATTTCACCAAGTTCTCCGAGGCGCTCGTCCGGGAGACAGTCGTTTCGTTCCGACAGCACTAGATTCAGCTTTGTGTCACGGCATGCAGTGCAGTGCTGCCACACCGCTGGCTTTTGTATGAACCGCCTGGTTTTTCAAGCAGAGCGGTTGGGCAGCACCGGAGTCTTCGACGGCAGTATGTCTGTGTCGGGAAGAAGCTATAGGAATGCACCTCGTCACCAGCCAGCATCTCTAACCTGAAACGATAAGACGATGTCTTGGAGTCGCAAGCTGGTGATTGGACGTGTGCCAGGTGGACCAAATTGAGTACTGCTTTTGTTTGAGGTGAGAGCCGCAGCTGCTGTGCGAAGAACTCCTTGGGCTTCATGTCCTGCTCACGCCAGGCCGTGCCATTCCGCTCCATCCAAGCAGATGGCTTCTTGACAGGCTCGTGACTTGAACCGATTCACTTGCCTTGGGTCGCTCGGAAAGGTACCGGGTGACCAAACCCTCGATGAGACCTTGGACGTCATGCTGTCGACCTCAGCACAAAGAAGGATGCCATCCGTAAAGTGGCCAGCTCTGGTCGCTGTCAAGTTGCAGTACTCCTCCACGGCCTGCTGCTCTTTGGATTCGATAATAGAGATATCGTCATTCTCCATTTGAATCCTGCAGTGGCTGTAAGAACGAGACTATATTAATAGGGATTTGGCAAGCCGGTCCTCTGCCAGGCAGTGGGAGGCGGTCGCAGCAGAGTGCTATCTAGCAAACCACTGAGTACTGTGGCATAGCGCGATATGCGTTAAACCGTTGCTGCTACACGATGCACCGGTGCGAGCCTGGACATGTCTGATCACAAGTTCGGAGACTATATGCATGCATGCGATATAAGCATCCTGCAGTCTGAAGCCACGGGAGCTTGCGCTGCAGACGGCTCAGACATGCCAAGACATGTCACGACTATGCAGGCCAGACGGGCTTACACCTCGTGTCTTCCGAAATCATGATGACACGCGACATCGCCGCACACAAGAAAGAACAGGACAAACAACAGCAGCTTGCAGTAACTTGCAAGACCATACTCCTGGGAAGACGGAAGGCCCAACAGCGAGCCCGGAAGAACCGGCGCATCACCGTAGGGTTCGCTTGCTTCTCCGAAGGATTGGCAAAAGATGGGCTGCCACTGGCAGGGTGAGCCTGTTCCTCCGTCTTATGCTTGCTGCAAAGCCGTGTAGGGCCATGCGTGACCGAGTCAAAGGCAACCTAAAGTAGTTGTCTCTTCGCAAAGACACGTGTCGTGCTGCAAGGTGTTGCTGTGACGTGCCCATGGTGATCCTCCTGCACATGGAAGCTGCACCAGCAAACCGTATGTGCCCGCCAAGACATTGCATAAACGACGTCCCATGCTGCATGGCCATCAACACCCTGCGAGACATTACATAAACGACGTCCCATGCCGCATGGCCATCAACACCCTGCGAGACATTACATAAATGAGCGACGAAGTTTATTTAGTACTTGGCTAAAGGACGCGAATCCTTACTGCGGGCCCTTATCTCGTTCCCCAAGGAGGGCTGGATTCCGGATGCATGTCAGACATTTGGGGATCTCGTTCGAGCACATGCTATACATACCTGCATGCAATAAGGTACCAGTACCAGTACTAGTAGCACTAGTAGTACCGTAGTACTAGTAGTACTACTAATACTAGTGATAGTGGTAGCTAGTAGTAACTAGTAGTAGTATTGCTCGCGGCACTAGTTCTGATCTGCCCAAGGAATAGGTTCTGACCTTCTGGGACCAAAGTGGTACAGGCAAACTATCTCGTTTACTATCTCGTTCTGACCCGACAGTCGGAACCGAAATCTGACCATGCCACACAAGCGCTTCTAGCCA
>CAJNDV010030358.1:0-23471 GCA_905221635.1 Symbiodinium sp. CCMP2456 | reverse complement strand
GCAGTTCCTGCATGTTTTGCCGATCAGCCCCTTGTTTCAAAACCACAAATGGACCGGATGTGTGATCCGGGCTTACCTATGCGCAAACAAGTCCACACAGCACCTTTTAACTTCCCTCGTTGAGACCACAGCTCCGCACCGGGTGAAGGAAGGCTGAAATGTGCAATTTTGCAATGCCAGAAACAACTAATTCTTTGGTCTTTTCAACCAAACCTTAAGTATCCATCCAGCCCTCCTGTACCTGATAACGGACGTGCTTTGCAGTGGGCATGCCGCCCGAAAGAGAGTGCTCAGCTCGTGAGCACGAAAATTTCCGAAAGCTTGCAATGACGAACCGGAGCCCTGAATTCGGTTTGGGTTTGTAGGGCTGGTCGTTTGCAGCTGTTATATCAAGTCTCATAGGGTTTCGGGCTCTGGGTGGTTGGGGCTGAGGCCTGAAGCCGAACTCAAGGTAGGGTTTAGGGTTTAGGGATGTTTAGGGTTTAGGGTTTGGGGGCTTAGGGGTTTAGGGTTTAGGGTTTAGGGTTTAGGGGGGTTTAGGGGTTTAGGACATCCCAGATCCCTGCAGAACCTTAGTCTTCCCCGAACCTCCATGGCACTCGAACGTAGGTAGGTAGGTAGGTAGGTAGGTAGGTAGGTAGGAAGTACACAGCCCAACCCGATGCGAATACGCACAAAGAGCAAGCCTCTGTAAGGTTGCTACGGGTGAGGAGAAAAAAGATGCCGTAAAACGCCTCCATTCGTGGTTCTTCGAAGCATCAAGTCAGATAACATCCCATACTTTGCATTTCGTTCAGCCAGCTACTTAGGGAATGTAGGGAGGGTTGTTCCCACAAAGCCCAATACCCCTTAATTAAGGAATATAGCTTAAACCATAATATTAAGGCCCCTATAATCTAAGCTATATTCTTTAATTAAGGGGTATTGGGCTCTCTGGGTTGATGATCTTTAAACTTGGCCTTTAGGCCTTGACGTGTCGAGGTCTTGGCCGGTTCCGAATTCACCGAGCTAGGCACCGGACTCATGCACTGGAAAGCAGCAGGCACACTGCTTGTTCAGTGTCGCCTTCAGTTGCGAGTAGAGAAGCACGAGCCTGCTCCTCGGAGAAGCCCATGGCGCACAAAGCCTGCAAGGCTGCACCCTCGACTTCGCCTCTGTTTTCTGATGCGTCGGCCCAGTCGTCATAACCATCCTGCCAACTCGCCGAGAATGCAGCCAGCTGCAGCTCCTCCGCTCTCAAAGCGCACCGTGGCTTGGGCATCCCGGCCGGAGCTGCACCTGCACGGCTCGCCGCGGCCCCGCCCGCACGTGCGCGGGCCTCGGCTGCGCTGCCCACGGCCTGTCATGGATGTCACATGAGGCAAGGAAGCTAAAGATGCGGAATCTAAATCTATCTCTCTCTCTCTCTCTATAGCCATGCAGCTGTTTACTGTCACGGTCGAATGCATGACATCTCTTTGCATGACAAACACAATCTAGATTCTGGGTATGTTGACGTCAAACCGATACATCGTCTCATGTACTTGTACATAAGGAACCACAGGCACCCACCGACACATAGATTGTATGTATACAAATATGGTATCAGACGACACACATGTATGTATGTGTATGTGTGTATCTGAATATATATATATATATATATCTTTATTTATTTATTTATTCATCTACTTTTCAATCTACGTATGCAACTTAACATGTGCATGTATGTATGATGAATGTACGTATGTATGCGTATGTGTGTATGCATGTGAATTATATATATATATATACACACATACAGATAGACAAAGAGCGCCCACAAATACATACATGTATGAGCACTTTAACACATGCATACAGTAAATATGTACACTGTTGTTTGTCGGCCTGTATGTTTCGCATTCATACACACTGAGTGTGGGTCGAACATGCAGAGCCCAAGTGCATCTGCAGCAGATATGTCTCGATTCTAAGATGTGTAGGTGACAGGTGTATATCGCTATGCACATGTGCATATGGACATATATAGATATACACATATTTCTGTACATAATATTTTGATCATGTCTACATATACGTATATGCATTGTGCACATACGCACACTTACCCACTTGCACAAAGAGAAGCAGACCCTAAACCCTTTTTTGCAACTGGCTTGCAACGTCACGCCAGGACAGCTGACCCTAAACCCTAAACCCTAGACCCTAAACCAAAGAGGCACACGAGCAGCAGCTGAAGGACACTGGGCCTGGTCCGGGGCGAACATAAAAACAAGGCTCAGGCGGCCGCCTGCTGCGCTTGGCATCTCCTGGGCTCTTATGAAACAAGTTTAATGGGGATTAAGGTTTAGTTTAGGGTTTAGGGTTTAGGGTTTGTGTTTTTAGAAGGCTCCTTCTTAGGTCTTAGTATGGGTTTTAGACTGTTTCTGAAAATGTTTTAAAGGGTCTTACGAAGGTTTGATTCTTATCTTCTTATAAGCGTTTACGATGATGTTGCTGTTGATGTACAGGTTTCTAGGATGCTGACGAACATAACACAACAGCGCTTCCCTCTTATTGATGGTAACTAACTTAAACGAAATTGATAGTATGCTTCAAACCTGGCGGCTATGTTAGTTGAAACTGTCCTAAACCCCAAACCCTAAACCCTAAACCCTTTTTTGAACCCAGTCTCTGACCATCAGCTGGGAAAGTCGGCCCTAAACCCTAAACCCTTTTCTTTCAGTTTTGATATGAACTTAACCAGAACCCAGTCTCGGGCACCCCATGGCTTTGCGTGCCGAAGAGGATGAGGTCTCCATCCTCAAAAGACTCACGATCTAGGCCTTAGGGTTTAGGGTTTAGAGTCTAGGGTTTAGGGTTGCTTCTGATGTGCCGGGTATGCGTTATTGATATTTCAAGCGGTTCCTTCGCAGAAGTCTCTTAATCGATGCTGAGGGGGCCGAGTCTTCAGGTCCGAACGGGTGGAGTTTAGGGGCCAGCCCCTGAACTGTCTTTCTAACTCCCTTGCAGTTTGGGCTATCAGGATCAAGTGCAACGGGCTTAGCCGGTTTAGGTTGGGATTTCGGGAACCGACGCCTCCATGAGAACTTGAGCCCGGTCCACTGAGAGGACTCGCGGGGCGCCCAAAGAGATGAGCAAGGTCCAGTTGTCGTGGCGATGTGGAGAAACTCGCGACAGTGCATCCGGATACCAGTTCATCTTGATCGTATACCCTGCCTGGCGGACGAAACCCCAAACGCTCCGTAACAGAAAGCCCGAAACCCTAGCGAGTCTGAAACCCTAACACCCCAACACCCCAAGTTCTGGGACTCAGACTTAAACGATCCAGGTTAGGTTCACAGGTGGTCCACCATCAACCTTGCAGTAAGACCTCAAAGCCCGAAGACGACTCCAGAGATCGAATCCGATCGTCTTCATGAGATTCGGGCTTGGAGACGGATTCTTTTTTCTCGCAACTCGGACTTTCCAGGCATTTAGAGCATAGGGCTTGAACCGTTGTTCTGGAGTTAAAAGCTTACAAACTGTGTGCGTATGTACATACGTATGTATTTGATGCACATATAAGCACAAGGATAAAGAAGTATATATATATATATATACATATATATATATACGTATGTATCTATAGGCATTTATATGTATGGCTAACCTGGTTGCATATGTGAGTGTGAGCAGCATACCGGGCCAACTATGGGGAGGCTTCTTTGCGGGAAACTTGCCTGGAAGGGATCTGGGAGGTTGAAATCCTTCACCACGTCTGCCACCAAGGCATCCAGCTGAGGGGAGGCACCTGGCCTCTCGGGTGCTTCGGCCATGCAGTTGGTGTATCTAGGGGCCTTGATAATTAGAATGGGGTTTTGGGGCCCATTATACTATAAATATACTAAGGAACCCCCAGAATAGTCTTGGTAATTCTTTAGGCCCCTACATTAGGGTTTCTACAAGTTTATAGAACTTGTTTCACACTCAGCGCTGCCACGAACGGATTCGCGACGGCGCCCGGAGAAATCCTGAAGCCATTTTTTTTTTGCAGCCGGGCTGTGAAGTTCTGCCCGGAAAGGTGCCAAAGGTGCAGGAAACCCTTGAACAAAACTGCTTTTTGCCGCTGGTCTGAGGTCTAGCCAGTACACTTGCAGCACTGCCAAGCAAAGGCAGCAGGAACCTACACAAGGAAAAAATACCCTTTTGAAACCACACCTGATGACTGCCAGCATTACCCTAAATGCTAGACCTACATCTCCGGAGACTGCCGCACAACGCAAACCAGGCTCAAGGACGAGGAATTGCTGGAAATTTGCGGGGATTTCGGGTTTCCACTCGCGCGCTCGCACAGGGCAGGCACGGACTTCCTTTTTTTTCGGGCTTGGGGTTCTCGACTCTGTGGTGTTCTGGGGTTTAGGGTTTAGGGGGTTTAGGGCATTCGAGTTTGAGGCTGTCGGGTTTCGGGTTCGTAGCTTCGTGGTGAGAAGGACTTTGGGATGACACGGTGCAGCTAGCTTTTTGGATTCTTCGGGGGTGAAACACTTGGTATTGAAGCTATGCTTCTGTAATTGTCTTAGTGACTGGGTCGGGCTTGATAGTTCCCCCCAAAAACCTTCGCCTATGACATCCAGAAGGAGGCTAGCTCATTCTTAAAAAAAGCTACGTACCCGTAAAGAAACCCGTGAACGAAGCCTTATGGGAGTCTTTATGAGCCTACCGGCACCTAGTTTTCGCTGTGTCCCCGACCTCGCCTCCACTGCGCCACTTGTTTTGACGTGGCCTTGTCCGGCATGCGCCGCACGCAGGCGTCGCAGCAGTACCTTAGGGTTTAGGGTTTAAGGGTCTAGGAAACCCGCGCACCCAAGACAGAAGCGTGATCATCAAAGACCATCTACGTACACGCAGCCAGCAAAATACGAAGCAAGTATGCAGACATGCATGTGTAGAACCACATGTCAAGCATGAAGTTACTAGCCCGTACTGCACAAAAATGAAGCAACCGTGATACAATGGCAACCTGATAGCGATTCCGTTGCATGGGTTTGAGAAGGTACATTTAACCATCCTGTAAAGCAGCAAAGCCATTCTCACGGCCGCAGCATGACTTACTGATCCCGAACTGCACAGAGACTCCGGACAACTTCCACCTGCCTTTTATACCTGACATGATGGCTGACTTCGCATATCAACAGCTGGGAGGGTCAAACTCCCACCATGAAGCTCGCAGACTTATCAGACATGCCTCATGCTGGTCCCGAAGCATAAAAGCTGAGACCAAAGCCAGCTGCACTTCGAACACCACCAATAGGGCTCCTGTAGCACGCTTCGGGTGGAGCTTAGCACAGTCCCAGGCACTGTGTGAACTGTGAACAGTCCGCGCGCACTTCCGCAATGCCTGTCGTGTACCTCCACCCACCTTTGAAACGATTCGGTGTTCGGTCTGGTGGCGGTCGCCCTGAAGCACATTCCTCGCATCTGACAAAACCCTTTAATGAAGAAAAGCAACATGGGTTGGATAGGGGAGAACCAGGGAAAGCACGTTCAAGGTTTAGTATCCTGCAGTGGAGAAGCCAACTGCGGCTTCTGACAGTCTTCCTTGGCCATGCTGCAGTGCCAATTCCTCAGCTGTCGCTTCGAAACAGCTGCGCACAAACGGTGTTGGCAGAGCTGTTAACTTGCTGGAAGACCTGTTCAGAAGGGTAAACGACACCATACAAGCCCCACACCAAGCCCATGTTGGCCTGTAGCCGTTCACGTAAAGAACACATGAATAACAGTGAAACAAGTACGTCGCACAGATGAGACAAACAAGTAAGCACGGGGTACAATGAACAAACAAATAGGCATGTATCCGTATATGTACACACTCAAAGTACAGGTTTATTCATCTACCTATCTATGTAACCATCTATCCATCTATCTACTTGTCTACCTGTTCATCCATCTACGTGGAATCTACCTGTCTATCTGTCTGCCTATCTGCTTATCTATCTAACGTAGGAACCTTAGTCAGAAACCTTGGATCTATATTCGGGTTCTTTATATGGTTCCTAATGTTTGGAGTATATAGGACCAGGGTTCTTAATCAGGTTCCTACATTATCTATCTATCCATCTATGTATCTAGCTATCTATCTACCTACATACAAAGCTACATTACCTATCGATCTATCTAGGAATCTATCTACCTACATACAAAGGTACACATTAAAACTCCGGGGTTCCCATGTGGGCGCGTCTTGGCAGCATGGTGCACGTCTCTCGGTCCAATCTGGTGCGTGTCATCGGGCACCTGGCCAAGTTTCGACTCTCACTCTCGGACGCGGCAGGCAAGCCCAGTTTAGGGTTTAGGTTGTGTTTTGGGTTTAGGGTTTTCGGTTAAGGATTTAGATTAGGGGGAGACCTACGTTAAAAACATTGGGGTATAAGGTCAATGGGTAGTAGACGGTGCCTGATGTGGGCTGTGAAGTGCCCACGGAAACCGTACCACATCTCAGCTGTCTACCCTCACGTGTGGGTGTGTGTGTGACAGAGTTTAGCTGGACATGCTTGCAGGTGCACTAGTGGATCTTTATGCATGGTCCGGTACAGAAAATCTTCGAAAAATACATAATGAACCCCAACTTTTAACTACCCGACAAGAAAACAAGTTCTAAATACGTGATACCCTCCAAGTCACCTTCTGAAGGCTCCGCCCACAGAAACCGCGTCCCAATCCGGGGCATTCCTTCACGGTTCTGAGGTGCCAGTTCGCGTTGCCTTCTTGCTTGCGGACACGCCAGACCTCAGGGAGACAGGGTTTAGGGTTTAGGTTCAGGGGTTAGGGGTTAGGGTTTAGGGGTTAGGGTTTAGGGAGGGTATCTCGTCCTACTATATGGGCCCGAATAATCAGAATAGGGCTTTGGGGGGGTCCATCTTATAACTATAGTATCATATACCCCCAAACCCTATTCTGAGTATTAAAGCCCTATATTAAGGCTTGGAAGCTGAGGAGCCTGAAGGCTTCGGGTTAGAAGCCTGTTGGGGTCCTAAACCCCTAAAGTAGGGGGCCTACATAACTACCAATACTATCTCGGGGATTCCTCATTGCAACTATAGCATAATGGGCCCCAAAACCCTATTCTAATTATTGAGGCCCCTACATTAAGCCCTAAATCCAGAACCCCGAAAGCCCAAAGCAAGATCAAGTACATGGCGAAGAGATGGAGGCTGAAATGACAAGACCAAACAAGGCCAAGGCAACCGCTGCTCAAATTCGCGACTTTACATCTTTCAGTCTATTGGCCGTTTTGGGGTTTAGGGTTTAGGGGACTACATCTATATGTTTCGGATTTTTGTTCTTGAAGTTTACCGGTTATATCAAGTCGCTAGCTATATCAACAAAAGCGCTTGCTGCCGAAAGCAAACCCGGATTTCCATGTGGCCTTCACGAAGCAAGAATAGAAATCTAAAGTTCCCCCAAAAAACCTGCGGTGTCCTTGTCTTGCTCCCAATCGACCGTGGCAACGATATCCTCGCGTCTACCGAGCTGTGGACCAGAAACCAGAAGGGTCGCAGATGGATGCACTCTTCGGAGGTTTCCGAAAGTAGGGGGCCCTAATATAGTACCCTAAGTAGTAGTATCCTTGTAATAAGGAACCCAAAATAAGGCACGCCTTGTTTTCGAAAACTTCCATGTAGGGGCTGTACCGGATCTCAAGGATGCTGTTGGGCGGAGCTGCTCAAAAGGTGAACTGGTGATTTCAACAGTCTTGACTGTGTGGGATGCGGCTGCCCATGTAAATGAACAGGACGGCTTCTTCCAGAGTTGGTCCGTCTTTGCGTAAGGGCGATTGAGACTTGCAACTGTTGAAATTGAAGCTTGTAGAGGTTTTGGCCTTGAGGCACCTCTGAAAGCTCTCCGTTTCATGTTGTAGCTCTGTTGCTGCCACTACTTTTCATGTTGCGGGTACGAGTGCTGGTGCTGTTTTACAACTGACAATAGCAGTAGCAAAAACACCTGCAGCAATGGATGCTGGTAGTAGCAGTAGTCGCCGACCTGGCAATGGTAGTGGTAGCGGTGGTGGCAGTTGTAGTTGTCGTCGTTGGTAGCGGTAGCGGTAGCAGCCGTGGTGGCAGTTGCAGTCGTCGTCGTGATGGTGGTCGTGGTAGTGGTAGTGATAGTGGTAGCCGTGGTGGCAGTCGTAGACGTCGTCGTGGTGGTGGTAGTGGTGGTGGTAGTGGTAGCCGTGGTGGTGGCAGTAGTAGTAGTAGTAGTAGTAGTAGTAGTAGTACTACTACTACTACTACTACTACTGCTGATGCTGGTGCTGGTGGTGCTAGTGGTGCTTGTGGCAATGCTCTTATTACTATCCTCTGCTTGCGGCATCCTTTGCTTTTACCAGTAAGATTTCATTGCTTGAACTGCCATCCAGCCAGGCCTTAGGCTATTCTGGATGCATACGATGCTAGACTCCTCGTAGAGACCGGGTTGGCGGGCGTAGCCGCGGAGATAGGTCACGTCGCAGAACCTCAAATGCTCGAAGTATGCTTTGGGATGATGTGCCATTTCAGATCTGCGACTTGGGGCCCGGGATTCCGGCCAATGCTTTGGACTTAGGCTGGATTTCGACTGCGGGGACGTGTGTAAAGTCATAATTTTGGACAGATTCCACGGACTTGCCAGAGCTTGCCCAACAGCCTGCAATCCAAGGTGCCCTTCGGCGTCCCACCATTCCATGCCCTTGGGCTTCTGCAGCGTGGCCGGGCTCTGATCCATCCTCTGGCGAACCCAGGATGTCGGGCGCCCCAACTCCTCATCAGTGCTCCGGGACATTGCGGTGTGCATATCCATGCGCAGCTCTTGTAAAGTTCATGGCGGCTTAGTAAAATTAGGTCTTCCGAAACAAAGGGGGTTCTCATGAGACTTATAGGTACAATATGGTACAATCGTCTCAACACAGCTTAAACAATCCCACCATGACAACAAAGCTCCACATGAATCGTAAACTAAGGGTTCAACTGATCGCAACCATACTCGTGGCAATGGAGCAGGTTATGCAAAACAGGAACAGCAATACCTTAGGTTATCCTAAGTTCATAGACGCATATAGACGTTCAAGTGAGTTGTGCCCCTGCACTCCCTGTGACCCTGTGGGAATATCGAATCAGAGTGGGGCTCAAAAGGTCCATGAAGCTCGCGGGATTTTGACCGCATATAGAGAAAGAGAGCAAAGTTCAGGAGGATGTTGTGGATCTGGGGGTTTAAAACCCTTACGGCTTGGGCTTTCTGTCTAACTTCATGGCTGTAGAGTTGCTGGGCTTACCGAATCTGGCCCTTCAGGGTACTGGAGCCGCAAAAGCCCGAAGCTGCAAGGTCGTCTCCACTGTGAGAAAGCAAGGCTCTCGGGGCTTTAATACCGTGTGCTGGACCATAACCACAGCAAGTCCTCTCCCAAACACTGATCGGCCTCAGCCCTGTAAGCATTTCAGCGCTGCATGAGACACAAACTTTGCAGTCATGGTTGATACTAGTAAGGGTTTTTTCCCTCTCGCATGGCAGAGAACGATGCTCACAGGCGAGGTTTCAAAGGACAGCAGTAAATGTTTAGGGTTCAGGGTTTTGCGTAAGGATTGATACTAGCAACACTCCCGAATCGGAACAAATCCCTGCAGCCCCCCGACAGCCCAGTTGACTGCCCCCAAAGGCACAGAGCACCCCTCCTCTTGAATCACCGAATCTGCCTCGCCAAATGTTCTAAAGCCCGGCATCGAAACCATTAAATGGAAAATCCTAAACCAACCCTAAGACTAGACCCAGAACCCTAAACCCTACCTTAACCCCAAAAAAGGTAGGGTTCCTTACTATAGGTTTCTTTATATATAAGTCCTTAAAGCGGTAGGTTTCCCAAGCCAAGGGAGCTCCTCAGCGATCTCCTCTGCGGGCCGCCCGGCGCTTCGCAAGCGAATGGCGCGCAGAGCCTCCACCGGAACTTCGGACACCCTTCGCAAAGGCTCCATGTGGGTGGTTGTCAATATTAGGGTCCCTTTCTGGGTACCCTAAATATTAGGTGCCGTATTATATTGGGGACCCAAAAAGGGACCCTAATTTATAGAGAACTACCCATGTACCTTTATAGTAGATACTTTGACCTTAAAGTACCTATATAGGGACACCTTTAAGGCCTAAGTATCTACTATAAGGGTACGCCTTTGGGCTTATGGGTGTTTCCGAAATCGGGGGCCCTAATACAGTACCCTAAATAGTAGGACCCTTATTATAAGGACCCCAAAATAAGGTACCCTAATTTTTTGTAAACTCCCTTATAAGGACGAAATGAACCCTAAAAGGGTTTCAGGCTCATATACCATATAGGGATTCATAGTATAAGGGTATAGGGCCCCTACTTATAAGGGTCATTTGGTCCCCAAGGACAAGACCCTTCTGGCGATGCTGGGTTGTAGGGTTGAGCGTTACTAGACCTCTACGGCCTTGTGGATTCGACAACCTACTATCTTAATGGTGATATTTCAGTACGTATACTTTTTGGGTGATGGCCCAACTACTCTTCTTTTAAGGGTTTAGGCTTAGGGATGACTATAAGGGTTTCTTTTTAAAGCAGCACACCTAGCACGAGTGTACTATTGAATGCATTGTCACAAATAATAAGGCCGAACATTTCTACCACCACCAACCCTAAACCCTAAACCCTAAACCCTAAACCCTAAACCCTAAACCCTAAACCCTTCCCAACCCACCGGCCGCTTTCCTACAAACGCCGGAAGCTCCACCCGCTTACTCAACGAAGTAGACTAAGTAGACACCATAGTAGTTCCGTTTTGTGGCTTATATTTAGGATTCTATTAGGGAATCCCAAAAAGGAACTACTATGGGGCCTATGGGTAGACACAAGCCAACCGGCTCAATATCAAAACATTGAGTTGCCACCTCACGATAGGCGCGCACATCTGCACGCTCCGTGGACCGCCTGGCTATTCTTTGGGAGTTTCCGGAAACAAGGGGTACCTTATTTGGGGTCCTGATAATAAGGATCCTATCTTTTAGGGTACCATATTAGTGACCCTATTTTCGGAAACACCCATTTAGGGTTACAGTTTAGAGCTCTGCAGGCGGTAAACCCGGGCTTGGACGACGGCTTCTATTTTCCGAAAATGAATGCAACAAGCCATGGTGAAGGCTGACCCGCCCTATATAGAACCTCACGGACACGTCGGGCAACATGCTGAATCGGAGTCTATGAAACCCTGAAGAGCACTTGTCGGAACACCGGCTCAGCTGAACAAAACAGCTCTTGCTAAGCTCAAGTCAGTGTCTTCTAAGTTTGCTTTGCGATGCCTCCAAGTGTTTCAGAAAATGGGTTTAGGGATCAGGGTTTAGGGTTTAGGGGTTTAGGGTTATGATCCACAAACCTAAACCGACTTCCACCATCGAGAGCACCTGGTAGTAGCATCCACCACGCGCAGCTCATGAAGGCCGGTCCAGCGCAATGCTGCCAGGTCTTGCGGGTCCTGCTGAGGGGCTTCCATCTTCCGAGTGTCGGCACAGGCGCAAACAATGGGACAAACAGGCAATTTAGGGATTTGGGGGTTTAGGGGCTGATAGGGTTTAGGGGCTTAGAGGGTTTAGGGTTTGGCGGTTTAGGGTTTAGGGGCTTGTATTAAAATGTTTCTGGCCTGCCCGTGATGCCTGACTGCAGCTGGAGTGGCTGCAGTTTCCCACCCGCGGTGACACGTTGCTTAATCCACGAGGGGCGGCTTTTTGGGTTGGGAAAGTGGTAGCGATGGCAGTGATAGTGAGCAGTAGGAGAAGGCAAGAAGAAATAAGTAGTAATATTCGTAGAGCAATTGTCGTGCAGCAGTAGCAGTAGTAATAGTAGTGACAGCAGTGATCGTTGTAGTGTTGGTGGTACGTGGTACCTGGTATCAGGAGGCTAGGGGAAGGAGAGGCAAAAGAAAGGAGTCCGATGCACAAATGCTGGCGAACACGGTGCAGGAACAAGCGCTACATAACAGCTGAACAACTGAGTATTTGCGAAGCCTTCCCACATCCAGCGAGGCTTTCCCACATCCAGCCAAAGCCGGCGCAGTTTCTTTTCTGCTGTTATATCCTGTTTGTGGAAACGAACAAAAAGCCGAAACAAGCGAGGTTCATGCATGATGCCAAAACAAGTTTGAACATCTCCACACCACAGGCGTTGACACCAGCTGTATTTTTGCGCCTGCTCCTCGTGCACTGTTATTGTTATGGTGGCTGCTGTTTCACAAGATGTCAACGTCCTCGGCCTCGTGTCCTCGGCTCGTGTTTGTCAGGCGACGATGGCTGGCTCCCCTTCCCGTTGCCCTTGCCGCGTGATTGCTGCGAGACGCTGTCGCGTTGCTGCTACGGAGGGTGGTGTCGCTGGCGATGTGACGGCGGCGGGGGTGGTGGAGGTGGAGCGCGGACATGGGTTGGGGAGTTGTGGTGCGCCGTAATCGGAAATCCGCTTAAACCTCTCGTCCTGGCTGTATTGCACCAGCACTTCTTTCGAGGATCCCCGTGGCACGAACTCAATCCTCGGTTTGCAGCAAACCGGAGCATAAACATGTTGCAACTCCAGGGCAGCCCCCCAGCTAAACCCTAAACTCTCAACCCGATGCCTTCAAATGGAAGAAGGGGTGCAAACCAGAGCGTCGCGGGGCGCATCCTAGAATCCTTTCCTGCCGAGTGGTGACCCGCTCTGTATCTCCTCCCCTGCTGATACCTTTTTGTAGTATGTCCGTACGTGTGTATGTGCATCCGTTATATCTATCTATCTGTATATATATATATCATATATCTATATACATATACTGTTTAGTTTAGTGCGTATGTATGTATGTGTGTAGGTAGGTAGGTATTCCAGGAATGACCTTCTTTGCGTAAACAACTTTACTTTCACCGCACCATCGCGGAACCTTCGCGGAGACATATTTCCACGCACGTGCAAGATATAAGCCCGAGTTGTAAGCCCCAAATGACGAACATTTCGGTTAGTGGCCTGCTAAACCCTCCTGAACGGCTAACGTCTCCTACTATAGGTTTCTTACCTTCCTACGGGTTTCAAGGTTGCATGCAAACTACAATAATTGGAAGGGCTGGTTAAGGCCGTCTTAAGAATGGCTTTTCTGACGAAGCCGTCTCAAGGGTTAGATCCTTCGGCTTTGTACAGTGAACCAACCCTGGCCCAGATCTGGCTACGTCGAATTTATCGACACTTACGCGGAACTTTGCGCGCTAGACCCTGTAGCGGAACCTGATTTTTCACGCCTCGCTGTAGCAGCAGCAGTAAGTAGTGGCAGTAGTAAGTGCAGTCGCAGTAGCAATAGCATGGGAAGTAGTGGTGGTGCTAGCAGAGGTAGTATTAATAAGTAGTAGTGGTAGTAGTAGTAGTAGTAGTAGTAGTAGCAGCAGTAGGAGTAGTAGTAGTAGTAGTAGTAGTAGTAGTAGTAGTAGTATCAGTACTAGTACTAGTACTAGTACTAGTACTAGTAGTAGTAGTAGTAGTAGTAGTAGTAGTAGTAGTAGGTAGTAGGTAGTAGGTAGTAGGTAATAGGTGTAGTAGTGGTAGTAGTAGTTGTTGTTGTTGTTGTGGTAGGTAATGGCACTAGTGACAGCCTAGTAACAGTAGTGCTACGGCAAGTCGGCTAAGTGGGTAATGTGCGCCTTAAAGAAGCTTTACTTTCGCGGCACCATCGCGGAACTTTCACGAAGGCATGTTTGGCTATGGAGCTGGCCTTTCTTATAGTTTCTGCCTCTGGGACCATTAGATCAACTAACATGTATGCATGCATGTATGTACGTATGTGTGTTGTGTATGTATCCGTCCCCTCCAAGGGTAGGGGCTGATCAGCCTGCATTGGTGATCAGAATGTGTGCAGGGCAGGGTGCAGACGAAGGTGTTTCGCAGTGGTTCTGACTTGGAAGGACCACGACGCGACAATTCGAACAATAATATACACAATTTTACCAAATATTTCGACAATAAACTAACCACACTGCAAGGAACACCAAGAAGGCTGAGAACGAAGTGATTACGAAACAACATACGATGACAATGAGAAGAAGCCCTGCCAAGGCTCTGCCCAAGCTTGCCAGAGCTATCGGCGATGGTGCAACCCGGAAAAAGCTGCCCTGCCCACTGCTGGATTCTTTCATGAGGGTTTCGCCATGTGGGGTTTACGGTTCAGGTCCAGGGCTTGAGGGTTTTAGGGTGTTGGGATCTATGCTTTATGGTTTCAGGCTTCGGTGCGAAATTCGGGACACAACAACTCCCAGGAAGCGACCCTCTGCAGCCGGAGTCCGAGAGTTGAACCTCCAAGACCCGAGGGTTGAGGGTTTAGGGTTTAAGGTTTAGGGTTTACAAAACCTTAAGGCGCTAACCCGAAAGCCTTAAACCAAGCCCGAACAAAAACGCCTCCAGAGGGGCCGCTCAGGCTTTCTATGGCCAGCCCGAACGCCGGCTGCGCCTGGGCTCCTTTCCGAATCTTCTGCTGAAGCTGCCCAAGAAACCAACAAAGGCATGAAGCAGTAAATGGAATTAGAATAACCACTGGGCTCGCGAGACAGGGTTTTGTAGAGGCTTGCCGATAGTCAGGTTTGTGGGGGTTACTGAGAACAGCAGTCATAATAGGATCGGTGATTGCAGTATTGAAAAAAGCCGTAACAACACAATCATGGCAATGTAGGAACCTGATTAAGAAACCCTTGCCCTATAACCCCCAATATATTCGGATTCATATGAAGAGCCCTAATAAAGACCCAGGGTTTGTGTAGGTTCCCATATTACTATAATTACCTATATTATTTTGGGGGTTCCTTAGTACAACTATACTACAATAGGCCCCAAACCCTATTCTAATTAAGGCCCCTACATTACTAGTTCCCTGCTCCGCTCGGCCTTGGATGCAAGCGGCTGGCCGCCCGATATAGCCCACTTTGGAAGCAGCCAGGTCCAAAGGCTCCGGCCTGGAGCCACACTTAGGGTTTAGGGGTTAGGGTTTAGGGTGTCGGGGTTTAGGGTTTAGGGGCCTTGAGCCACATGGGACACTTCTCGAAGTTAGGGTCCCTTGTCGGGTCCCTTTTTAGAAGGGTGGCCGTACTATCTGTGGGGCCTCCCTGATTTAGAGAACTACCCACCTCCCTAATTCACAGAATTCCCCACATGCAGCCGAACTGCGAATCCAAGACTGGCCTAGACAGGCTGGAGGATGCTGGTATAGCGCCCAACGAACCGTTTAATATAAGGGCCTTAATAATATTACCTATACTATGTTGGGGGCTCCCTATCATAAATATAGCATAATATGTCCCACAACCCTATTCTTATTATTAAGGCCCTACATTAAGCCCCTGGCTGCGGCTAATGTTGGTACTGTTGCGACTGTTCTGTTAAGGTAAGAGCCTCAGGGTCCGACGGTGGGCCGATGTTTGCAGCAGATCTCCTATCGACCCCTTCGTCTTCGCAGGCTTCGGAACAGTTGTCCACCGTTACTACCCAAAGGAATCCACACCTGGCCTCTAGACAATCTGGGGTGGCAAGACAAGTTGAACAGTGAGAGAAGCCCAGTTGTTGTGATGCCTTGTTCAGGCTTTAATGGGTACTGGCAGGGGCACAGTAAGATCGGTAGGAGACCGCTTGGTAAGTGTCCGCATGATTCAAGTTCCGCAGTTCGCAAGGCAACATGTCAACATGTGCTTCCCCCATGCGCTGAAGAGTCTTATGCATAATATCGGGGCCTTAATAATTAGAATAGGGTTTTGGGGGTTTCCCTATTATAATATTAGAGAATATACCATACCCCAAAACCCTATTCTAATTCTTAGGCCCCCAACATAGAGAACCCTATCATAGATCCCTTATAGAACCCTTTAAAGGAAGCCCCTAAGTCTAATTATTAAGGCCCTAAACCCTTTTTGAACGAGGTCTCTCTGAAGTGCCTCCAAGCTGCCCGCCACAGCGAAACCCTAAACCCGAAACCCACCTACATTGCCCCGCTGAAAGCCCGAAGTCGGGTGCGAGGGGCGCAGGTGTTGGCTGGACCTCTGCACAGAGGTCAGGGCCACGCTTGCCCCAGCGTGGCATGGCTGAAGTCACCGTTGGGCTTCAACGTTTAGGGCTTAGGGTTTACCTTAACCCCAAAGAACCTACCTTTTGAGGGTTCCTTATTATAGTTTCTTTATATAAGCCCTTAAAACGGTAGGTTCTCTGGGGTTAAGGTAGGGCTTAGGGGTTTTATTGGCTGCAAGATTTGCTGGTCATTGGATGAACGATCCCTCCCACAAACCTCTAGGTATGCGCAAGCCTAATCGGACTTGGGTAGAACGTGTTCGCGCAAGTTGGCACGCTATCATACCGCCATCTTACGTGGCAGAGTCTTCATCACCACAGCGACATCACACATGCAGGCTTGTCGCTTTCGACATCAAGCTCCACGGAAAGATGAGGCCCAACCAAACCTGAACCGGTAATGTGGGGGCCTTAAGAATTAGAATAGGGTTTTGGGGCCCATTATACTATAAGCATAAGAAGGAACCCCCAAGACAGTAGGTAATTATTTAAGTTCCTATAGTATCAAAGCCCTTGCTCCCCTTGGGCCTGAAAACTGCGGACATGGCAAGCACGTCAAAAAAGAAGAAGGTATTGGATGCTGGGTTGTCTAGCTCCTTGGCTTTGCGATTTGCCATGTGGCGTTTCGGAGATGAGGGTGTTGCTCCCTTCATCGAACTTAATGTAGGATTTATCTTCCTTGCCACATGACGTAAGATGCAGCCCTTTTCTGGCGCTTGAACCTGTGATTGTCGATGTAGGAGCAGTGCAGGTGAAGCGAAGCGTGCTCGCAACTTGAAAGAGCAGACGGAAAAAGGTAGAATAGAGAAGGAGGGGCTTAGAAGGGAAGCTCCTGTGCGTCACTGCTTCGAGCATCCCTGAAGCAAGGTGTACCGTTGGGAATGCGTCACTGCCGAAGCGAGTATCACAGGCCCGGCGTGCTCGCTATTCCTCACAGCATTATAAGGGCAACTTCTTATGACGTGGATAGACCCTTCGCACCGCTTTGGCGGCGACATGGTCATCCGTGGGTCCTTCAGTGTCTCGTTAGACCCGTTGAGCACATGTTCGACAGAATGCCACATGCTGTTTTCTCAAGGCTTGGCTTGCGAAAAGCAGTCTAGATCATCGCTACAGTGCTGCACGGGTACATCAAACAAGCGAAATCGATTCATCGGAGGGCTGTTAGACAAGCTACGACTTCTACCGCAGCAAACTGCGACCGGGAATGTGAACTTAGCTCCTCAGTCTGCAGCCCAGCTGGCCTTGACTTTCGGATCGACACTTGGTTTCCTCTGCAAGCCGCCAGTGCGCAGCCAGGACTTGCAGGCTGAGGGCGGAGGCAAGCACTCTTGCGACGTCTTGCGGGCCCCCAAGAACAAACTCCAGATGCCTCTCTATCCCTACGCTTAACTGGCTTGTAGCCATATCACTTACTTGACGTACGCCGACATGTCTGGACCTTTGAGGCAAGCACTCTTGCAAACCTCTTGCCATGCTCATTGTAGCTAACCCTCTAAACCCTAAACCCTAAACCCTAACCCACAGCCGGTTCATGCGGCAGCAGCCTGGTTCTTGAACAAGATGGAACCGGCTCCTCAACCACATAAATCACAACCCATGTAGAATTGCTGCATATCGCACACAGATGTATAGACACAAACACAAAAATATATAAGTATATGTATACACACGTTTATACATGTACCTATGGTCATGTGGTGCAATGACTTAAACTGATACACACATACAGGGATATGCTTATCTATGTGCTTATTTGCTTGTACGACAACATCTACGTAAGCTACATGCCATAGAACAACTGGGAATATTGACACTGCAGACTGTTGTTCAGTGTAGAATACCGTCTCACACGTATACGGCCACATCTAGGACCAAGTGATATGCGTTAAGCATGCGCACACACCTAGAGAGCACTGTACTACATGGAACTTACTTTCGTGTATCGTGTTTACTGCATTGCGTAAGCTGCTCTACAGAAGACCGCCATGCAGTGTATGTTGTCTGGCGCACAGTTCCGCTCGCACACATGTAAACACAAATGTCTCAGTATCTAGAAGCGAAAGTGTAGTCAAGCGCGTCTGTGTGAGCATGTGTGCATTCATGTGAGTGTGTGTGTGTGTGTTCCGGGCGATGACAGAATCGTGAATTCAGAATACCACCGCCAACCACCAGCCCAGTCAGTTCTTGAATGAAGCAGAAAAACTTCTCTGCTTGAAACCTTGTCTGCAAATGCCGGAACAGTCTGCCTGCAAAATGTGCAAAAGCCCCAAAAACCTGAAGCTCTATCGCCATCGTGGCCTCGAGCATGTCGGCAAGCGCAGCACGGAGTGTTTCCGTCGAGGGAACCTTGTTGGTACCATCCGGTATCGAGTCTAAGAAGGCCCGAAAGAATTGAATTAATTGCAGTAGCTAGCAAAGCGTAGATAACGATCCTGGAAGGGGCAGAAAGCATTTTGGAGCTGTCGAAGCCTTCGTGGAGGTTGTTGCTTTAGAATTAGAGCTGCCCCACGATCCCTGTAGTTTCTGACAATCTGCAATCGCGGAATGAAAGCCCACCGCCTCCCGCACCAAGCAGCCTGTGGCCAGGTTGGCATTTCACGGTGCAGTCGGGTGAACAAATGCTCCAAGAGCTGCTTGGATTCAGCCAGCCACCTCTCCTGACGGGCTTTTCGGCATGAGGGCTCTAGTATTCAGTCTGCAGGGCTCAGGGACTTCGACTTTACGTTCAGAACGTCCCCAAACGGGCAGACACTGCGCCAACTCGACATCAATACCCAAATGCCCAAGACCGGCTGCCTGCAAATGCGGCCGATCGCTCAGGCGCCAGAGGAGGTGCAAAGAGATCAGCAGCGCATATAGGTCCTTAGGAAAGCCAGGCTGAAGTAGAAAAGGGGCCGCAAGACATAGAATAGTGTTTTGGGGTATGTATTGTATAAAATCCATCATGAGGAACCCCAAAAGGTCCCCAAATGGTATTGCTAATTCTGTAGGCCCCCCCCAAACCCTAAACCCTAAACCCTAAACCCTAAACCCTAAACCCTAAACCCTAAACCCCTGTTTTTTATGGCTTCAGGGAATCTTTTGGAGCTCTCTGGGTTTGGGGCCCTGGAGATTTGGGCTGTCTGGGGGGTAATGTAGGAGCCTTAATAGTTAGAATAGGGTTTTGAGGCCCATTATACTGTACTTATAAGAAGGAACCCCCAAAATAGTATAGGTAATTATTTAGGCCCTATATAAGCTGTTTGGGGGGCATCCCCCTTTTGAACCCAGACTCTGACAATCAGCTACCCCTGAACCCTAAACTCAGCCACGGTTTTTCGACTCTCACTCTCGCACAAGGCAGGCAAGGTTCCACACAAGCCCGCTGCGCGAGAGGCTCTTAAGGCAGAATCGCTTTAGGGTTTAGGGTTTAAGGCTTTAGGGTTTAGGGTTTACGGGTTTAAGGGTTTAGGGTTTAAGGGTTTAGGGCCTAGGGTTTAAGGGTTTAGGGTTTAGGGTTTAGGGTTGCTTTAACACCAGAACCTGACGATGCCATAAACCACCCGAAGGGGGCCCAAGCCCAGGGCCATCTTCCCGAAGTGCTCCGGCAGAGTACCGATCAGTGATCGGTCTCCACACGTTTAGGGTTTAGGGTTTAGGGTATACCAGCCTAGAGTTGCAACGCAGGTTGAGGAGCTACACATCAATAGATTCAGAACTGAGCACCGACAACACGCCGATAAGTACACATTCCTGCCTGTCAGTCGAACAGCGACTATTTTCGCGTAGCACCTGGTGCGACGGAAGGCCCCAGTAGAACCACGGAGACGTGTAGGAATGTCTCGAACTGAACCCGAGCGAAGAATCATGGATTCTTCACGGTAGACACAACAACACAGATTTCAGCAAACAGGAGTGATGGTGTCTAAGCCCTAAACCTAAACCCAAGATGGTCTCTTTCTTAAGAAAACAAAGCCATCAGCGGCAAGCGAGACCTTTCATGAGGTGCCAGTTGCCTAGCTGATTTTCGACGAAAACAGATAAAGTCAAAAGCCTTTCATAGGGTTTAGGGTTTAGGGTAAGGAATTGACCGGGTTGATACCTACCTTTACCATAAGTGGCCCGCTTCTGAGTGCTCTTCTTTGAAGTTGTTGGACCTGGTTTCGCACTACCTTGCTGAACGGGCTCTCCGCTTAAGGTGGTGACGCTATCCGGTGCACATATTTGCATAGCAAGAGACGTATCGTTCCAGTTGATCCTCCATCGTCCCGCGGGAGTGCAACATGCGCAGAAAAGGGCTCAATATTTAATCTTTGCATTCCTTTCTGCGTGACAGCCCCTCGTTATGCACGAACTCTACACTTTTCCGCCTCACGCCGGGCGTCCTCGTCAAAGATATCAACTGCGTCGTCCAGCCAGTGCCGGTGGCAGCTTGGGCAGTCCAGCCAACAGCAGCCGCACTGGAGTGTCTGGAAACCCTTGGGCCATCTGGTGCATTCAGGGCAATACCAAAAGACATGATAATGATAGTTACAGTACTAACAAGAGCAGGTCGCTTTTAGAGCATTCTGTCTACATCAGACGGTTGTCTCGAATCGAACTTGGACGTCATGTCCGCGGCACTTGTCTCGTGATGATGTTGATGAACATGGTGTGATGCTGATTCTGATGGTGATGCTGGTGAGCATGGCACTTAGTATGCATGCACATGTTGCCCTTGCACCTAGCAGACGCACTCGTTCGCCATTGGAAGCGTTGCTGGTGCTCGTAGTCTGTTGCTTGACTTGCTAGTACTTTTCCTTGCTGTCGCAAATTATCCCTGTTTCATCACATGGCCATTAGCTTTGTCGGCCAGTCTTCGATGTCTCCTGTCTCCAGATTCAAACCCCCCGCAGCAACAATCACAGCTGACAGTGCTACTAGTCTGGTGTTCAGTCTCATCCAACCAACATCTGTCCTCCGACAAAACAATACATACATACATATATATATATATATACATACACACATAATCATATGCCACAAAGGCACGGGACTTGCAGGCTATGCTGGGTTTAAACCGCTCATGCTGCATCTTTGTGGACGGCCGCTCAGTCGAAAGAAGGCAGATTTATAAGTTGGGGGGCCCCAAAATCCTAGCTACACCCCAAACTCAAAAACTCGAAAGGGAGAAGCTAAGCCCCGTGCACAGTACACGCATGAGTAGTGCCGCGCCGCACGTGGGCACCCCGCGTACATGCATGGAAAGGACATGGCCCAACTCCACAAGACTCGTTGCGCTTAATTAGGCCTGCGCGTGTTGTCTGAATGTGTCTGATGCCGACAATTTGGTAGGACTACCAACAGTTTACTTACCAAACGCCAAAACTAAAACCTAGAAATCCTAGGACCCAACAGCTTACCCTGCGCTTGTCTGCGGGACGCAGTTCTCAAGAGTCTCCATTTCTAGCCAGTGCTGTCTTTTGGGCTTGGGGGTCGGCAGCTTCCTAACACATCCAGTAATCTATCTATCTATCTATATATATATATATATATACATATGTATTACATAAATAAGTAAATATAATCCATAAAATATGTAACATATCTGTACATTCAAAATGGAGGGGATGTGGAGTTGTTGGGGGCGCGGCTCGACGGCCATGAGCTCAAGAGCCTGAGGTCTGCAAGCCGATGACAGGCCGGGGCCCTCTGGATCAATATAGGTGCCCTAAAAAAGGAGAGTGGGGTTTTGGGGTTTAGGGTTTAGGATCAATATAGGTGCCCTAAAGAGGAGAGTGGGGTTTTGGGGTTTAGGGTTTAGGGTCAATATAGGTGCCCTGAAAGGAAGAGTGGGGTTTTGGGCTATATGATACAGAGTTATAAGAAGGAACTCCAAAATAGTATGGGTAATTACTGGATCAGGAGAGCGGCCGTGCAAAAGACCAAACGCACGGCCTCAGCCTAGAATCCTAGAAATGAACACAACGACAAAACTCTGAGCCCGGAGGCCCAAACGCTACAATCCTTCAACTTCCTCCCTTGTTTCGAAGAGACCTTGAGATTCTTGCTCGGAGGTTTTTTCAAAGGTTGGAAGTATGGCCCCCAACATGGACCCTTAGGCCTTTCTAGGGACCCATACTAGGGGCCCATGGGTTCAACCTTGATTTTTCGCGAACCCATGGGCTTATGATGGTTTTGTGGTTTTCCTGGCTCTCGCAGGGCCAGTCTGGAGGACCCGCTTGGCTAGTATAGAGGCCCTGATAATTAGAATAGGGCTTTGGGGCCCGTTATACTATAATTTACTTGTAAGGAACCCCCGAAATAGTACTGGTACTTATATAGGCCTCTACATTACGACATCCTGGTTTTGGAGTTAGTGCTCAGAGCGTTCGGGGTCAAATGATTCGGGATTTCAGAGTGTTAGAGAACCAAGCGCCACAGTATCCACGCTGACCCCAAGGTAGTAGGGTCTTTGAAGTCACGGACCCCTCAATCAGCACGGGAAGCGAAACTCCCATGTGGGGTGGGGCCTCTGAGCTGCCGGCTGAGGGTCTTCAAGATCTCAAGTGTCGGGGTGATGGCTCAGGGCTTCCAGTGCGGCACATGTTAGGACTTGGAGATGTAGAGCTTTGGGTTTCGACTCTCACTCTCGCACAAGGCCGGCAAGGCTCCACACAACGGTTTAGGGTTTAGGGTTTAGGGGCTGGGAAACCAGCGCATATGACTACTTGCAGCAGAACTTTTCCAGCTAGCAGATGCGTCTCGATCGCTTCTTTGTCGAAGAGCGATTTCCGGAATGCTTCTGGCGTTTTCAACGCCGCGGAACATTCGATCATCTGCCACTGCAGGTTTCTATAACAGGCAGCAGAACGGGTGGTCGCCGTTTGCCGGCCATTCCAAAGCTCCTGATCAAGACCCTCAGACTGCAAGATACTGCAAGACTTGGAGCAGCACCTGGACAAATCCATAATATCCTAAACCCTAAACCCTCAAACCCTAAACCCTAAAACCCTAATCCCACCTAACTGCTTAACCCTGAGGTCTTAACCCCGCAGCCTGCAGGTAATTCAGACGCTTGAGCCTCCGGCCGCGAGCCAGTGGGTAGCAGAGTTGTTGAAACAAAAGCCATGGGTCTAATATAGGACCCTCAATAATTTAAGTAGGGTTTTGAGGCATATTATAGGACAACTATAATAAGGAACCCCCCAAAATAGTACAGGTAATTATTGAACCTACATGAAACTAAGCCCGAAATCTAAGCCCTAAACATTTAGCTAGTTCTCTAAATTCGGGTCCCTTCTTGAGGTCCCAGAAATAGTACGGCACCCGTAAACAGAACCCCCAAGAGGGACTCTAATTTAGAGAATTAGCCATGTGGGCCCTGTTCCAGAGGTGGGAGCCCTTGAGGCATCAACTCCATTCAAGCCGCATAATGTGGCGGCCCGAATAGTAGACC
>CAJNDV010030347.1:6875-51554 GCA_905221635.1 Symbiodinium sp. CCMP2456 | reverse complement strand
AGAGCGCTGCTGCTGTGTTTTTACATTAAGGGGGCCACCTTAAGAGAGGCTTTGAAGGTTGAAAGGGAGCTTGAAGGCAGCTTGGAAGTGGACTTGAAGGTGGGGGATCTGAAGCGGCCATCCGAATTTTGATTTAATTTAGCACTTCAAAGCTCTCTTCGCAAAGGGTCTGAAGCCTTCTTAAGCTTCGCAACGGACGGATTTTTTGAAATATCAAGTTTTATTTCTCGCGTCAAACTCTGATCAAAGTTTTGTGTGGCTTTCTGTTCTTTTGGTTCACACTGTAACTTTGTGTTTGTTTTTGCATAGGTTTGCTGTTCTTGCAGGAACGATTGGGCATGTTCATAAAAGACAGTTTCTTTGCCAAGCCGTTGGCTGTTTTCTTGGACCCGCTTTCTGCAAACACACCTACTTTACTTCTGCTCCAGCTTCTCTCCGGCTTCCGCTACTAATGCAGCCCTCCTTCTGTTACCCGTGCTCTTCCTACGAGTTTTGCTTTTGCTGTTGCTGCATCTTCAATTCAGCCAGAAACAGCAGGAGATTTCACTCATTGCAACATCCAGTTAAAGGAGTGCTCAATGCTCAATGTCATGTTTAGAGCTGATGCGCGTCTTACAGATCCAGATAGGCTAGCACTCGTCTATCAGTCAAACAATTTTTCTCCTGTATTGGATTTGTGAGGAACATGGAGAGCTGGAGGGACCGAAACCTGTGGCCCACGTATCGTCTGGAACCCCATCAGGACTTGAATTTTTCGTTGGGGAGGTTCACTTGTGTAATTGGGGGGAAGGGATCAATGCTGTGTACAGGCGTTTGAAAACGATCTGGTGTGTGCTTTATTTGATCCGGAACACATGACCGCCCACATGTTTTGGAAAGCCACCTGCAGCCAAACGGTGCAATGCCATGCAACTTATTTCAGCGAACGTGCATTTACGTGCCAGCAGCATTGGTGTTGGGTAGGCAGACATGATCAGACCACCAGTGCAACAGGTTTGATTCCCAAAGTTCGAACGGTTTGTGGTAACTAGCAATGCATTGGTGGATGTGTTTTGCTAAGAACTGCTTAAGGACAAGTGCCGCATGCAGATTCCACTTCGAGTCTTTGCGGCTGCAATTTGCATTCCCATCATTTTAGCAAGTTGTGGTCTCCAGGCTGCCATTTGTGGAACAAGGTTTTGACATTGGCAGTGCAGTGGCGGAAACTTTGCATGGCAGGTTGCATGAATGCCGACCGAGGTTTTGGGGAACTTTGCCGAACTGAATCAGATTGTGCTTCCCAATGGAAAGTACCCTGGCAAATCATGGTTTCTGAACAGCCAGCATGAGTGAGGTTTTGGTTTCATGGTAAATTAGTTCGCGTTAGTGCATATTAACGCTGGGCGGCCGAGCGGTTGGCTGCTGAATTGCATGGTGGGCATGAGTCTTCTTCAGAGCAGTCGTTGCAACCGAGGCAGATTATCAAGACTACTTCAGGCCCCTGTCCTTTGCGCGACTGTATGCCAATGATGCTGGCGCTCCCATGCCGGACAGTGAGAAAACTTTGTCCGCGATCGAGCTGCACCGCATGAAAGACTCGGCAGATCAGCTCCTCAGTTCGAGAGAGGAAGGTGGCAGGCTTCAGGAGCTAGATCTTATTGTAACCGATGCAGCATATAAAGTCTTGATGTGTTGGAACTCTGGGGGGCGCTTTTGGTACTTGGAAACTGACGTTACCAGCTCTACAGCTTGCGTGCCTTCAATTTGCACTGAAGAGCATATTCAAAGGACTGTTGCCCGAATGTTCTTTGAAAAGATAGCTCCGCCCGGCTTCAGCCCGGAAATAAACCTCGTGCGCGAGCTCTTTCATTGGGGACAGATGCAGCTGGACTTCGTCATTATTGGGATGGATGGCTGTGGTAGCACATCCGTGCACAGGATACTGGCGCAGCATACGGAGGTCACGTTCACCAACATATCCGTCTTCAATGTTGATGAAGATTTTTTCTTGATAGAGATGGGCAGGCAAACGTTGCCTTTTCGTGCTCAAGTGGAGCGCTTGAACCTTTTTCGCATGGAGCTCCAGGCCCTGAAGGGCGACTCCCAGCTGGTCGGGCTTTATCAGCCCTACATGTGGCATGTTGATGTGCTGAGGTTGGCGATCAAGCAAATGCCAAACCTAAGGGTACTTGCCACAGTTTGTGACCCTGTAGATCGCTTTGAGCGTCGCATGCACGGCCAGAGTAGGCCATCTGACGAGAAGTTGTCGGAATCCGTCGCAAGGCAGCTCAACGACGATGCCTCGGTAAATCTTGCGCAGAAATGGCGTGGGTGGCATGCGGCCTTTGGGCATCGAGTTCTTTTCGTTGAGCAGCTTAGACTCAGTTCGCATGAAACGTGGAGAACCATTTCCAAGTTCTTGAAAATCCGGCCATTCCCACGCACCTTCCGATTTCCACGCTACAACGCACGTGGTTCGCGGTCGAATCTTTGTCAGCACCGGAGACTACTGGACGACTTGAAGGCTCGCCTCAGCAAAAGCGTGAGTGTGCTCTTGTGTCGTGCATTAGCTCTCCCCAGCGTTTGAATGACGAAGCCCAAAGACAGGACCTCGGCTGTTCTCCTTTATTTTTTGTGCCACAGGAGCGCTTCAGGTCGGAGTACGACTTTTTGCAGGAAATCTTCGGATCCGAAGGCTTCAAGCACCGCTGGACTCATTGTGAAAGGCGGAATGAGCATCGAATTTTGAGAGACCGAGATCTATTGTTGCTTAAAGTAAAGTGTGAAGGCAGCAGACATCAGCATGTTTGCTTTGCACCCGGTGCAGGATGGATTCCATGAACACCGCATGCGTGAAGGACAGGTGTGCCTAGCCGGCTTATCCTACCTGTAGAAGTGCTGCACCGGCGATCTGCGCTACTGTTTCGAATCCCTCAAGACCTTCCTCTACTCCGCGAGGTGCCTACAGTTGGGCGTGCATTCTGGATATGGTATGTACATGCCCAACATTGCCCAACGCTGGCGAGCAGCTGGATCTCCAACCCAAACAATGTCTTGGCTTCTACCAGGTTGCGCAAGACCGGACGCCGCGGCACGAGCCAGTGCTCGTCAGACATGCTGTCTGGCAGCCGGCATCTTGTGCAGGCTTGGCAGCCGTGGAAGTAGAGTGCTTCAGGACCTTTCGGCTCTTCCTTTTTCTGCCTCCTCGCAGCGGGCAGAAAGTTACACTATCCCGAAGCGCATCTCAGCACGAGCGCAAAGACTTGCCGCGATTAGCGTGGACGTTGTGGTTGGCATGCATTGCGGTTTGGCCCATGTCGTCTCCTAGAAGTCTAGATGTTTGTTTTTGCTCAAGAGAACATCATCCAGCGCCTGCCATCGCTGGCGAAGGCTCCGACTTCAATGACTGCACATGCCGTCGAATCAAAACCACACATCCTCGTCGTTGTTGCGCCGAGCTTTTTGGGCACAGAGGTCGGTGGGTGCGGGATGCACCATGCGCCTCCAATTCCAGCGACGTACGGCCAGCCAATGGCCACAAGCTCAGCCCAGATAGGTGATGTCTTGGCTGTCGTTCTCGGCATACCTCGACATCCGCCCAGAGATTCTGCAAATGTTCTTTCTTGGTCGGCGTATCGGCTCACGTAATAGATTGATCCTGGAAGAGACGCTAACATGGGCCGCCCCTTGTCGGCACCTGTGCCCCTGCTCGGGTGAGTTGAAGTAGCTGTGGATGCTGTGCAGGTGATGGATGAGGCCGCTGATCGATCGTGCTGCAGGTGGTCTGATGCGGCACCCTGATTTTGGCACTCATACGTTCTACTGAGGTGGCCAAGGTTGAGACCAAGGTCTGTGACTCAAAGGGAAGCCTGGAAGGGAAGTCAGCCTCGCACGGTCAGGCAGGACGAGCGTTGGCGATGATATCAGGCTTAGACTTTTCTGTCATGATATCAGAACCGACCAGAATCGTGACGTTCCTGCAGGTGCTCCTGGAATCCTCCATCAGGGCCATGCGGATGGAGAGATCCCGCGGCAGGCAGGGTCCGGCCGGCTGGGCCGGCTGGGCTTGCTCGGCTCAGAGGAACTCTCTGAGTGCACCTTCGGTTGGAGGCAGTGCGAATGGAGCACTTCTTCCCCTCTTCGCTCCCGAGGGGGTCACACTCCGGAGGCTGGGGACATGCCTGAAGTTGCTTCCGGTCCACTACTTCCAGTCAGGCCCTTGCCGCCTTGCAGTTACGATTGCTGCAGTGAGTGCTGCGGCAGCCAGAAGCTCAATTTGTGTGGATTGTTTCAGGTTCGCTTCGATCATCCTATCGATTAAGGCTCGCCGCCAGCCGCGAACGGCCGTGCCGAGAGAGCCTTAGTTGAGGGTGGACTGTTACATCTGTCTTAACTGCTCCAGCCACAGACCAGCGGAGTTCAGGTGGAGGCTTCCGCTCCAGGCTCGGTGAAGGGCATGAGGAGCGCTGAGGAGCGCTGCCTGCAACTGTCCCTTCCAGGCATCGGAAGATGCTGAGCCCGGCAAGCTGCCCAATGCACATGCCACTGCCAGTGTGCGATTTACATCGAAGTAAGTGATCAATTCTGCATCTCTTCTCGGGTGGTGTGGTCCCAAACTGCGTGATACAGGCACGACGGCTGTGTATGCAAGCACTTCGCAAAGTCTTCGTCTCAGGCATCCAAGGCTCTACTGGTACAAAGCTTCGAAACTGGAACGTGCAGACTGAGACTGCGAGGTGTTTTGGATAGGCTCTGGCAGAGCCAAAGGCCACCGTCCACCACATGTTCCGGGGAGAGGGCATGCCTGGTGATGTCTTTCGCCAGGCAAAACATGCAGGCATGCTTCCCAGATGGGACAATTGTTGGGTGACGTGGAAGCTGTGGCCGGAGGCACTGTGGTCCTTTCAGGTGCTTGCCGTGGGCATACTGGGTGCCATGCTCTTCGGCACCTTTGTCACACTCACCCAGGGGGTCGTCGCGGGTGCCGAATGGTGCCTGGCATGCTAGATTTACCAGGGTCGAAGCGTGGGTCTCAAGACCCTCTCGTGTCAGGTTTGCATGCTACGTCATCGAGTATTCCTTGTCCGTCGACAATCTCTTCGTTTTTATTGTGCCTGTGCTTGTTTCGGGGGTAGCAGCGGCAGGTGCACAAAGGAGCAGGCAGCTGCGAATGTTCTTCAGAATAAGCATGCATCCAGACTGTTCTGGCTTAGGTGATCTTCGACTACTTTAAAGTCACTGGTGACCGCCAGCCATGCTCCTGGATTGTGCAATCTAGTGTGGACTACGCCCCCCATGAGCATGAGTCGTTGATCTGTGAATGTTTTGCATCGTCACAGGTCGCAAGTTCTCAACTACGGCATCGCCGGTGCTGTGGTCTTGTAGTCGCCTTTGCCTGTATTAGGTGTCTCGGACGTGAAGCAGAGTTGAAGCGACCCAGGCGTTTTCTTTTTGTCTACCTGGGGGCGCAGCTGCTGCAGCGCTTCGACTTTCTGATCTTGTTCTTTGCTGCTATTCTGGTCGTGGCCTTGCGGCTCTCTGGCAGCTCGTTGTGTGCTCGTGTCATGCTCCCAAAGCCTCCCAGGTGTATGCATCGTACCAGGCGAGCTGGGCTTCGGCTTCACTGTGCTGTGTTTTGTCTGCTCTTTGACGCTTGGAGTCGCGAGAGAGATGCATTAATTTGGTCACTGGGAGCATTGCAACGAGGGCCTTGCCAGCCGCGACGATGACGATGATGATGACACAGATTCCATTGAGGAATATGGTGTCTACAAGCCTCGTGCTCAGAGATGCACTCGACTATGCAACTACGTACAAGTGTTCCGTTCTCTCGTTCCGGCGAGCTGAGGGCACTGAAAAATCTGTTTGAGATCTCGCCGCGCTTGGATGGAGACAAGTTTTTTACAGAGGCTCCGCTGACCTTCATTGCGAAACCCATGCCGGTCTAACCTTAGCGTGGGCTTGCTGCAGTTGGATGGGAGAACGGTGGCAACACCATTACTTCTGTGCCTGCTGGTGGTGGAGCTTGTGGCTTAATGTACCAAACCTGCGCATGGTATGAAAGCCGTTTCAATTCGGCAACCAAGGTTCAGTGACATCGTGTTTGCCACGGATTCTGTGCCTGCTGTGTTGGGAACCACCAAGGCCGGGCAGAACTCATTCTGTGCCTCGTGAGCAATGTGGCTTCGGTGTTGACTTGTAGGACCCATTTATCGCATATTCGTCGTCTGATCCTTACGGCTAGCGGCCATAGAACTTCGGCACTGGCTGCGTTGCGCAACTTTTGATTTCAAGTTGCTCGAGATGACGCAATCATAGCCCAAGGAACATTTTTGCAGTGTTTGGGCTGCGATCTTTGTTCTTCATCCTGCGCGAAGCCATGACGAGGTGTGAGCCGTCGAAGAACCGACCTTGTTTGACCATGTCTGTATCGAATCGTTGCAATGCAGGTTTACCTACTTGGAGCCAGCGGTGAGTTTTGTGCTGGGCTTCATCGGACTAAAAATAGTTCCTTGCTCAGCTTTTTTGGCTTTGGTATCCTCTCCTACAGCCTTGCAACTAACAACTAGACCTACGCAGGAGCAGGGTCTCCGGATTTAAGTTCCTAGCAGCAGGAGCTACTGCACAGGAGTTAGACAGTTTCCCAAAGTTTGCTGTACATGAGCGTGTCGGGTGTCCACAAGTGTTGGTCCTAGTGCAGAAATGGAGTCCAGCTAGACTCTCCAACAAGTCATCAGGTTTGTCTTGGAAGACATCCATCCGAGCCTTTACGAGTCTCCACTCATGACATGTGTTGAGATTTCTATTCTTCATGTCGGGCAGCACAGCGGCTGGGCACTCTGACTGTCCTTTTCCAGCTTGCACGGGATGAGCAAAACTGTAAAACGGCTGCAATCATAAGCATGACAGTCAGGCAAGTAAAGTGACATAGACTTTGACATAGATGCCGCAATAAAACCAGAACACAGACCATAGCAAAAACATAAGACAACCATAACGCAAAAACTCACAAAGCATAAGAAACCAAAACCAAATCGTAAACCATAAGAAAATCGCAGCCGGGAGGATTCCTGAAATCATATCTGAATCGTATCGAAATCGTAAAAATGTGTATTCCTGAAAACGGACGCTTTCCGACACTCTGGGCGTCTCAAAGCTAGAGACCGCCGCTCATTTGGTAATTGACGGCGCCTCCATACCGGAGGGGTGGAACCTCTAGGTTTGGCGGGTGGGTGGCTCGCATGCGTTTGATGGAAGGGGCTACTGTCACTGGTCGTCATCATGAGCTAGTTGGCAAGCACCTGTGAGGTTGTGGATTACTTTGAGATCATCGAGGCAGAATTGCTCCGGCTATGATGACGTTGGCGATGATGTGGTATCCTGAGGTGCCTGTTATGGGCTCATTGGCCGTCGCTCACATCTCAGGATTCTTGCTAAGTCCAGCTTGCAGACGCACGTGTCCCCTCACTCAGGTTCTCTCCATCCTGGCCACCGGGATCTACTTGAGCATCAAGGCCGCACGTCTCGTCCCAGTGACAGCTTCTAGAATTGTTACGAAAGCTTCTCTCAAAGCTCAGCTGGAGTGATTCGGCGTGGCTCGTAGGTCGAGTCAGGCCTCGAAGGCTGGTTGCGTCAGTTGTGAAACGTGCAAGTCTGTCGGTCGGTCGGTCGGTCTGTCTGTCTTGGTGCCTTGGCAGTCAGTCTTGGGCCAACGTTTCGAAGGCAGTGTCTTAGCCTTAAGCTCTGGTTACTTTGTGGCTGCTCCGGTAGTCCGTTGTGCAACGTGCGGCTTGCGAAGACTTTCCTGAGTCCTCGCACCTTCGCACAGCCGCAAGATGCCTGTCTTCGTATCTCATGAGATCATGCACACTGCAAAGAAGCTGAAACCCGGCTATGGCTGCCAGGATCTCGACTCGCCCTCCGACACCGGCAGTTGCCTCAGTGGCTGCAGTCCGTCTTTTCCACCGACTCACGTCTGTGTCCGCCTGCAGGCAAGTAGCGACCCAGTGGAGGGCGCATTTGCTGCAGGTGTGGCCCCAAAATTTGGCTTAACAGCCAAAGCCAGACCCCATGCTGCAAAGCAGCCTTGCTGGCCTCTTGCCCATGCGGACATTGCTAGAGATTTAGTTATCTTGCCATGAGCCTGGCAAAAAACACTAACTACATCATGGTCCATCCATCCTTTCGTGTCCTGTCGTTTGAAGGGCAGGTGTTGCAAGACCTGGCACCTGCACAGCCAGAGCTGCTTAGACCCAGCATTGAGTGCTTGGCGCTTGCGGAAAAGGCGCTGACAGCAGGTTCAGTTGAATCCTAAACCGCGAAATCCCACACGGTAGGCCCTAAATCATGAAAACCCTAGGCCCTAGACGCTACACCTTAAGTCTGGGCCCTAAACCCTGAACGCCGCTTCACAAGGCTCGGCCGATGGTCCAACAGGTCCCCGGAGTTCGACCTGGAGGTCCCGGGTTGGGCACCACAATTCTAGGGGTTGCCGAATTGAGAAAACCCCTTGCCTCGTGCTCTGTTATGGATATGTGCAACGGGTACCCCGCCATGGCTTACGTTTCCACATGGGACCTAGTAAAAGAGCAGTAGGTCTTGTTTGACATCAAGTATCGCGCATAGGCGAGTTGCTTCGTGCTCTAGAAGCGGCAAACTAGATACCGCGATGCGTATGTCACAGGAACTTGACGGTCCAAGTTGCTGTGCCCTCTCTACTCTTGGGAATGCAGCTTGATACTGGCTGCGAGTGGCATGGAGCCTCGAGATTCGTTTTCAGCTTTACAGCTGCACTGCATTGCAAGTGCGAGGACAAATCTCGCAGAACTTGCAGCTGCCTTCCCTGGCAGGGGACAGTTGGACACGTTGCTATCCGTGCGCGACGACGAGATGTTCCTGAAAGTCTGTTGTGATCGCCACCAGGAGGATGCCAAGGGCATGCCCTTCCTATGCTGGCCCGAGTTTGGGGCTGGGCCATGTGGCGGATACTGGCAGTGTTGCTTCAGCAAGCTTCGCGTCTACCTGCATGAGCCAGCTGGCGTCGAGAGCATACTCGCCCCGTGGATGCGCCGCAGATTAGATCAGGACTTCGGCATGTACGAGTCGCAGATGGCAACAAGACCAAGACTCCCCTCGTTGAACAGCACTCTCAATGCCGAGCTGTGCCGTGTGTGGATGCCTGGACCTGCTGGAGACACAGGCCTGTGTCCCCAAAGGCCTGCTCCAAGGTACAGAGGTGTTTGCAACGATCGTTGGGTGTCGACGCTGGACACCGTCTTGAAGGTGATCCTGTGGAACGTGCCGGCGACTTCATGGCCAGAACAGGGCTTCTCTTTTGAGCTCCAGTCCTTGAGAAATCTACCACCTAAGGCAGGTCTTCCGGACAATCTCGGCACGGTGCATCCTGCACCGCTTTGGCCAGAGGGTTTGCTTCGTCGCATGCACGACTTCCCAGGGCTTTCCTTTCCCCCGATTTTCTGCTTCTCCGCCCTGCCCTTCGTAAGGGAGGGCGTCGTTCTGATTCCTTCAGAGATTTTGGGCTCGGACAAGCAGCTCGCGAGCCTGGCTCGCACCAACGAGCTGCGCTTCGAAAAGCCTTACACTTCCAGCAAACCTTCCCTTCTCTGGCGGGGGTCGATAGGTGATCCGCAGTCCCTCGAGGACCACACTGCATTCCTCCTGCGATCCCACAACCTTACTGACCCGCAAGCCCGGGAAGCCCTGAAGGCAGCGGTTCATCGGGCATGTCAGATTGAGATGCGCGGGAAGTACGTGGCGATGAGCATGGATTTTCCGGATATCTTAGATTGCAAATTCTCGTGTGGGCGCCATCGGACTCTCGAGGTATGGCCGCGGCTGGCAGAGCTCTTGGGTTCATTGGGGCTGCTGGTTGATCGTATGCCACTGAAGGATTTTCTGGACTTCCGTTTTGGGGCCATTCTAGATGGTTGGTCGTTTGCTCGCAACACGGTGCTCACCCTCGCACTGGACTTGACTCCCTTCCGAGTGGAGACCTATTTGCAATGGTGGTATCACGAAGGCCTTCAGCCGTGGGAGCATTATGTTCCTCTTAAGTCTGATGTTTCAGTCGCGGATGTACGGGACAAGGTGAGATGGGCAACGGCAGAGACCGCGGTTGCGGAGCGCATCGCTCGTTCTTCCACAGCCTTCGCGATGCGCTGGTTCCCGGAGCCCATGCAGATGGCTTATGTCGCAGCAGCCCTGATGCGCTACTCGCGGACTTTTTCAACTGGCGGGGCTGTCTCGGGCCTGGAGGAGATTTTCAGAAGCAAGGCCTTGAGGTGACTGCTCGAAGGCCGCTTGGCAGCCTTCTCGAATGCAACGTGAAGACATCCGAGTGTCGTGATCTTGGCCGATGGCTCCTGGAATTCGGCCAGCGGGTAGCCCTGCTCGCGATGCAGTCACGGGCTGCATCTTTGAACATTCATCCACCTTCGCTGACCTATGCTGACCTGGGAGGGAAGTATAGGACTGCGTTCTTTAGTCCGGCGCTCGTAGAGGTGGTCCGGACCTCCTGCGAACGAAGCTTGTTGAGAGCCTTCGACGGCTGGGGCAAAAAGAGCAGCAGTTGAAAGTGTGCTCGCCGAGAGCCTCCGTGTGATCTCAAATTCAGAGCTCAGTTTGAGACTCACAGGTGCACGATGCTGTTTGTCAGGTCCGTATGGCAGCGGCCAGTTGCCAGCAGCTTGGGCCTCGGCCGGCATTCAGTCACATGCGGGGAACACCTTCGCGTGTGGTCTCATTGGCTGTAGTTTACACAGCTGATGTTGAGAGCCAAATCTTTCCGTATGGAACAGGTAGCAGATTGCACATAGTGTCAGGCCATGACGCAGATGAATCCGCTTTCCGGCTCGTGCATTCCCCAGCTTGATGCTCCTCTGATAGAGCTTTGTGCAAAGCTCCATGGAGGTATGCTCAATTGCAGCCGCAGCCCGGGCAGCCGGCGTCTCCCACCAATGTCGTGCGACCTGGGCAAGGCAGCTTTCAGCTGCAGCGCCCGGCCAAATCCTGAGAGCAAATCGAACTCTTTCAGTGGACTGGGATTTTTTGTGACCTCCCAGGTGGGGAGCCTTGGTGCCTGCCTTAGATACAACCTGCCTGGGACCTCTCAGCACCAAGTTGCGCCAGGTGCGATGGACGGGACCCCTCAGGTGATGATGCAACATGGCCAGGGGATGAGGAGCCTGCTCGTGGTGAAGCGGTGATTCCGAAGAACTGCAGCTTGTATCGGCAGGACCGTGCCGGCCAACGCTTCCATGGGACATGGACCGTCTCGAGAGCAGGTGCGGGGCGCGGGGAAGAACGTGAGGCTCTGGGCGGTGTTTTCTGCAGGCGCTGCAGCAGCGCGTCGCGGATTTGGAGGAGGCCCTGAGGGGCAAGGACCAGGAGATCAAGGCCGGAGGGAGACTTCCCCACTGCCCACTGCTCGGGGTGCTCGCCGTGTCCGTGTGCCCCTCGAGGAGCTCCAAACGGCTCTTAGCCGGGACGGGAGCCCAGAGCTGAAAGAGCTGTAGAAAAAACACACCACAGTGTACTAAGGCGGGTATAAAGCTTCCTTCCAGCTTCGCCAAGAAGGCCCTTCGCAAGTTTGATCTTCGCTTCGCCTCCAGCTTGGTCGCCTCTTGAGGCCAAAGCGCGAGAAAAGGCCCGTGGCGCCGTCACTGGCTAGTGAGCCGCTGGTGATAGTGTGGTGATGCCTGAGAAGGTCGGCAGCGGCGGCTTTCGGAAAGTCTCGCAGTCGCAGCCTGCGGTGCCCTACGAAGCCATTGACCAGGCCACTCCCCTCCTTTGCCCACAGAAAGGCGATCCTCCCACAGACAATTGCCGGTCGAAGGAGGATCCGATTGACCTCCGCCTGGAAGAGTTCTACAATGGCACAGGTTCAGCGATTCCGTTTCAGAGGCCTGAAAAGGAGGGCCAGATTAAGTTGTTTCATGGTGTTGCACGAGCCCCTCTGCAGGATTAACCGCGGATTCTATCGCTTTGGGGAGACCATCCTGGAGCTGAATATCATTAATCATAAGCTGATGGCACGGACAGAGGCGCGACGGTGGTGCGGGGTTCAAGGATTCCACAATGAGATTCCTTGGTCGGATATCTCGATTCTGATGCACAGCATCAGGACGGATGGAATCGAAGCAAGTTCGGTCCGATCGAGAAGTTCCTCATGTACTATGAAAACATTGAGAGGGAGAAGGCGGAGTTGAGCTTGGGAGGGGAAAGGGGAAGACAGCGAGAGGGAGTCCACGCATCCACGCAGGCCGGGATCCTCTTGGAGCCTTGATCGGGCTCGCACGGCCGGGCAGTGGAGGAAGTTTTCCCAGACTGTCTGAAGCGTATTTGTTGTGACGTCGGTGAGGTAGCTGCTTCCCCTCGGAGGCTGCAGGTTTCAAACTGTGTCAATTGTTTGCATAAAGACTTGGAGAGGAGAGGCCTGGAAGTGCTACAGCTACAGCATACTGCAGTTATTACGTTCTACACAGTGCCCAAGCTACGTGACCCTCTCTGAGACGGACAAAGACTATCCGGTGGAAACCCATGGGGAACTACAGGGCAGTTCGCTGCGCTCCAGGCACTTCAGATATTGGCGGTGTGCTTGAAAACGTGCGCTTCCGCGATGCATGCTGCGTAACGATAGTTTGCACTTTCATACAACTTCAGATGTCCACTGGCCACAGCCATAGCCTTCCTCGTTCCGTTTTGGCTGGCAAGTGCTTTGGCTTCGGCGGGTTTCGTGCAGCCCTGCTGCAGCCCAGCTCCAACCCAAGCGACGCCAAGTGATGCATGTGCAAGACCAGGCGTCAAATCCGCCTCCTGCCCTCCAGGTGGCCAGCATGCCGGCTAGAAGACCGCGATCCTCTCGGAATCAGAGAGAGAGATAGCAAGCAAGAGAGACCATTCTTCAGACTTCAGCGTCCACCGCATTGCTTTTAAGGGCGCCGTTGTCAGATGACGCCCTCAACGTGAGGCAGAGCTCATCTGGGACGGAGATTCCAATGCCCCTGGGAGACCTGTGAAGCACATCAGGAGCAACGGCGTGGGCGTCGAGGCCACGGTTCAAGGGGCAACGTTGTCGCGCGCCCAGCTCGCCAAAGCTCTGCCAGCGTAGAGAGGAAACAGCTCAATGTAGCTCAATCGTGTTGGTAGTAGCACGCCGGTACTGTATGTGACTTCAACATGGATTGTCGCACACGTCATGGCTCAAGTCTAACGGAGAAAAGGGCAGCGATAACTGCGCGGGTCGAGGGGTGTGATTGAACGAGCCGTCCTTATCATCATGTGGTCGAGAAGTTGGGAGCCCGTGGCCAGGGGAATCAGCGGGAGGAGGACCCTTGTGCCCGCGGATGCCTGCAGCCTTCCTGATCACTTGAGTCCCATCACCGACCAGACACACAGCAAACCAGCTACACACCCACCAGGGACAGCGGAGCTCGCATGAGCTCGCAGCGTCTCGGCGCCTCCCAGGCTTGGTGCCACGAACAACGGCATCCCGCTCCCGGTGAAGAATACCTTCATCGACGCGGGAGCCCCGGAGCCCCGTGGCCTGGCGGCCTGGCGGCCTGGCGGCCAATGCTCTTGCCCTGTGAGGTTCCCTCCGGCTTGACGCCCTCAGCCATGAAGTTGGACACCCCGTGCGAAACCCTGAGCTGCTATCCCAGGAGCCATGCTTACTGAACGGCCACCTGGAGGTACAATCCACTTCTCACCGCGCCAGCTGACCTGAACCACGCGCCGGGCTTCCTGCAGAGGTGCCGCCGAATCTCCAGAGCCCCGACAAACTCAGACGATACCCCAGCGACCCAAGTGGGCCAAGTGGATCGGACGATTGCTGCAGGACTCTGGTATCCGTTACTGGGGCTTTGCCCACACCATCGCAAAGCAGTCCACAGGCACGTTTTGCTGCTGGCTAGCTCGCTGTGGCCTTGTGAACCGTCCGTCTGTCCACGGAGCTTCTGGTTGCACCAGGGTGGTTTGCTACCCATCTCACCTGCAGCTGCCGACATCTCATGTCGAATCTGTTGTTTCCAGTGGGCTTTTACAGGGGCTTCAGCTTGAGGTGATCCATCGGCGTGTCATGCATTGACCTCAGCAGAAGGCGCGTAACAGCGCCTGTTCCTGCCGACCTTGCAAGGCAATCGCCCGTGGCGACTCCTGTGACTCCTTCTCCATCGGGTGCAAAATGGGCAAAGCCTCGGCCCGAGTGCCGCAAGGATCCGCAGGGAGTGCAGTCATTGCTCGCTTCGGTACCATCGGGCTCTCCTTCAAAGGTCTGCCGGTTGCATGGGAGGAACGACAGCCATCCCCGTGCAGACCCCAGAGTTGTGGGGTAGTTCCGGGAGTTCATCCTGGCGTTAGCAACCCTGCTGCGAAGGAGCTTGCTAGCTCGGTGCTTTGGCACTCTGCTTGGTCGGCAGGCTTGCGTTATTGCTGCACCTTCGCCCACGAGAGCTTTGGCCATCTCAAGCACTACGCCGCAGTCTTGGAAGGCCGATTGTCAGGGTCCGTCACAGCCGCTCACTCTCGAGGTGCACCACGGAGGCCACGCAGCAGGCAGAGCCACTGGATGACGACGAGGTTCGGAAGATGAGATGCCTTGTCATGAAGTGCTTTTGCTTCTCGCACGTCGCAGGAGGATGACTCCGGATCTGACCAGGTGGTCCCAGTGCACCTTCGCAATCCCGAGGAAGCTCTGTGAGACAGCGAACAGTTCTCGGTGCGTTTACGTTTGACATGAGGACGCGCCGAGGGCTCCGGCTGGAGCCAAACATCCATCGCTGGGCTCGGAGGACTCACAGCCCATGTCTCCACGCCGGCAAAGCCCCCTGCAAATCTGGCAGGGCCATGATGAGGGCGGCTGCAAGAGGCTCACCAGCATGAGCTTGATTCGATGCGCTGTTAAGAAAGACATGATCATGGATGCTTTAGATTGCCGTCGTAACTCAGTGCTTTGATTGAAGCTTCCGACCATGTAGGTGCTGCTTCTTCCCGCGTGGACGCTGCACAAATGGGTCCGCATGCAAATGTAATTTGTGTGTGTCTGACCCTTCGGGTCAGCACTTCTGGTTCAGGTACAACTGTGAGTTCTGCCATTACGAGCACGAGAAGAGGAAGCGAAAGAACAAGAAGAAGATCAAGAAGAAGGACTGTCTCGAGTGTTCGGCTGCTCAGTGGCGCAGCCCACTGTGTGGGGCAACCCGGCCAGGATGATACACCAATGGCTGGTGCCATGTTCCATTCCCTGGACTTGAGGCCGTGCGGCTATGTTCTGGAACATGCGGGGCGCAGAAGCTGGGAATAGGACAGGATGTTGCGGGATGTTTTTTTGGGAGAGTCTGAGAGGGTTGAATTCGCGTGTCAGCTGAAGAGCACCCGAATCGTTGTGTTTGGGAGGTGCAATGCTTTTGAGCTAGTACTCGTAGATTAGTACACCATAGGATGCAACCTGCTCCATGTTCTTGGAAACGCGGCCAGCTGAATGAGCGGATGCCATGGAGGGGTATTTGGGAACGCCCTCCTTCGATCTCCAGCGTTGCAGCTTTGCGACAGTACAGATTATGCCCAGATTTGACGGGCACGGCAGTTTTAGCAGAAGCCGCCGAAATACTGAACCGCTTCGTGCCCAGACTCTGGCGAGTGCATCGACCCTTCAACTTAACTAACAATTCGCATTGGCTCGTGCATGTGGCGGAGACCAAGCAATGGGTGCGGATGGGCGAAAGGCACCTGCTGCGGCTCATGACAGACGGAGGTCTCCGACAACATTTCGACCCATCCCACTGGTCCTCGGCACCATTTTTCCGTGCGGTGAGTTTCGTCAAAGCCTTGTACAGGGCTTCACCTCTGCTGGGCGGAGAGCTGAAACGGCAGCACCTGTCGATCGAGTACCGTGGTTGGTGGAGAGCATTGAATTCGCAAGTGACGTCCGATAGGCCGATGGATTTGAGTCTTCCCGATCCGACCGGACCATGCACGCTCCCTCTGGTCTTGTCAGATTTGCTGCAGGTTGACAGCCTCAGGTTTCAGGCTAGCCCTGCGTGGGATGATGCTGCAGGCCTGCAAATCCGGCAACTACTTGCTTCGGCCCAGGCCAATCTTGACTGCATGATCCAACGGCCATTCATCGGCACAAAGCGGCCCTTGAGGCTCTTGGACCACTTCATGTTCAGTGACGCGCACCTGGTTTTCGCGCTGCTGGACCGTTTGGACTGCCGTGTCTGGGCTCCTGTCACTACACCTCCTGGATCCGCTACGTTTTGGATGCGCCTCCCGCCCTCCTCGTTCACAGAAGCGAATCGCGTGAGGGGCTTGAGGGGGTTCCACTGTGACAGAGCATTCCGAGATTTGTTGGAAGAAATCCTCGCAGCTGGAAGCCCTTCGTCTTTTCGATTTGTAGAGGTCGGAGCCTCCTTGGGAAGCTGCACATTCCACGTTTTGACGAGAGTCCCCACTGCCTCGGCCGTGGCCGTGGAAGCCTACCAGCTAGCAGCAAAGCTCATGCGACGCACGGGGACTTGGAACGGCCTGGGCGATCGCCTGGTTGTCCGTGAGGCTTTCATATCAGACAAGCAGAGTGCATGCCGGGTCCCCACGCTAAGCAACGTCTTCAACACCAAGAATCCGGACTGGGAGATCCTTCAAACAGACGCGAAAGCCGAGGCCGAGGCAGCGAGCTGCGAGGCGAGAAGTCTGGAGGAGCTTCTGGCACCAAGAAACGGGAACGGGAGTGCTTTGAACACCGTGGACTTGCTTCGGGTTCACGTCGATGGCCGGGAGGAGACGGTACTGAAGTCTTTGGGCGACAAGCTGCGGCCGACAATGGTCAAGGCCATTGGTCTGGCCGTTTGGGCACCCGGATTTCGGAGAGAAGGTTACGACCCGGCTTCCCTCATCCGCTTGCTGCGGTCCCGCGGATATCAGCTGGCCCTTCTGCCACCGCCGTCCCGGAATGAGCCGCCCGTTCGGAATGATGAGGTGCTGACGGCACTTCAACGTCGGACTATGACCTTGATAGCTACACCAACGCCCGCTCTGAGAAGCTTGCCTCGTAGGTAACAGGACTGTCTTGGAACCGAGGCCAGCTGAACGAGCCGTTGCAGTGGGCGCGCTTTTCGCGGCAAGCCCTCCAGCGACTTCAAGCTCCTGCATTGCAGCACTTCGCGAGCACAGTCTCTGACGGCACGGTACTGTCATCGCTTGAGGCGTAGGCTGGTAGCAGCGCGAGCACGAAAGTCTCGGCATCCGCAAGCCTGCGTTCGGGAGCTGAGTACACCTGCCAGCTGCAAGATGCAGACGGACCTCTTGTTGGTTTCGTATGCGCTCGCGTTGCATTGCCTTGCCTTTTTCTGATTTCCTCCATGTTTTGATGCAACTGCTGTAATGTGAAGTGCAGTTCTGTGCCTCAAAGACTGACTGGCCCACCAACCAGAAACGCTGCTGCATTCATGGCGACACCCTTTCAATGAGCACACACATGGTCTTCTCTGGCAAGCCGTGTCAGACAGCCAAGCTTGCACACAACCTAGAGTGCAGCACTGCCGTTGCTTCAAGTTGTCATCATGCCATGACTGAGCAGACGTGCCAGTCATGCCATGCCTCAGGACCGCAGCTTGTGCTATTCCAAATGCCCCCCCCCCCACACACACACAAATGCTTCCCGAGATACGGCTCCACAGAAGCGGACTCGATGGTGCCGGAAGCCATGTTGCTCGGTCGCGATTGCGAAGGAACGGGAAGGGAAGCATGCAGCCTGCAGCCAGCAGCGTGAAGGTTTTGGCTTTCACGGGCATCTTCCAAGGTGTCCCTCTGACCCCAGCTGATGGCGGACACTCACGGCAGGCCCTATAAGCCTTCTTTCTTGCCTTCGTTTTGGACTTCAACTGAAGACTGGAAGACTGGTGACCAGAGGTCTACACTCTTGGGACCTGGCGCGTGAGCCGCGAGGCGACGCGATGCCACGGGCGGAGCCGCGAGCCGCAAGAACTCTCGCCGCTTCGGGAGGTCTACTTGTGGAAGCTGTCCTCGTTGGACGTGAAGCTCTTGGTGGACGCGCGTCGGCTGCTCAGTTCTCGGAGAGGATTCCCTGTTGGATCTGGCGCAATCGAGGTGGCAACCCGCGTGCTGGACGGGAAGAACAGCTGTTCCGTGGGAAGGACTTCACCAAAGCACTGTTGAGCATCGGTGTCAGCAACTTGGCAACTTTTCGGGCCGGAATCTCTCTAATCTCCTTCCTCCTCTCTCCAACACCACTCGTTCCCCTCTTCAGGATACGAGTACTGGGGCGACCGACTGGGAGAGGAGGCGGTAGAAGGAGCTGAGGCCGAAGACATCCAGCGTTTGTTGAAGGGGCTGCTGGCCTCGGCACCCTTCGGCCCGATCTGCATCTTTGGTCATCTGCACGAACCTCAGAAATGCCACCGGTTGCAGCTCTGCAATCTTCTTCCGAGCGGATGCCAGATCCAGCATCTCATGTGGGAAGATCACCGAGCGATTCGAGTGGTCGGGCACGAGGAGGCCAATTCGCTGTACAATCGCTGGGTTGACTTTTTCTACCAGCGCCGCTTGTTGGAAGAAGGCAAGAGGCAAAGGGAGAGGAGCCAAGCCGAAGAAATCGCCTCCGGGTGGCGACGTGCAAAACTGCGAGAGGCGGAGAGGGCGGATGCGGTAGCTGCTCGGCTTGCCGAACTGCAAGCCGGATCTTTGCCGACTCTACGTTGGGAGGAGCTCTCCCAGGCACAGTGGGAGGATCGACTCCGTGACGGCAAGGCCTACAGACTTCGCCTTCCCTGGAATACCGAGATTCTTTGGTATCCTCATTTTCTGGAGGATGGTGAGGCAGATCAGCTAGAGAGCACGGTTCAAGATCGGATCACCATGTATCATCCAACATATTTCTTCCAGACGCCCAGTGGGGTTGTGCAGGAAACTGTGAACCGGAAGGGCCAAGCTCGGATTTGCGATGATTTCAACTTCGGCATCCAGTACGATAGCTCTAAGGATGCAGCTGCAACATATGTTTCCCAGAAGATGGAGCCCTGGACTAGGTCCCTGCTACGCAGGATCGAAGGGGCCAGCGAGGCAGTCTTTAATGCAATCTGGTTCAACCACTACCGCGACGGTACCGTGACGATTCACTGGCACACGGACGGCAACGAGGGCCTCGGGCCCGATCCCATCATCGGGTCCTTGTCGCTTGGTGCCACGCGACCCTTCTGCTTTAAAAGCAAAAGGGCCTGGAAGGGCCGCGACGAGGAGACTGCTGGAATCATCCACCTAACCTTGCCGCTCTTTCATGGATCTTTGGTGGTTATGGGAAAGAACTCTCAGAGGCATTGGCTGCATGCCGTCCCGGCTATGGAGGGGATTCACCGAGAGCGCACCAACCTGACCTTCCGCTTCTGGGCACTGGAAGGCATAACGAGCGAACCAGCCGGCTGTCTACTGTAGCTGGTTACCCAGTAGTTCACGGACTGCTTCCCTATCGAACCAGAGTTTCATCAATAATACCAACCAATGAACATATCGGAATCATGTGTAATCGGAACAGTCAGAATCCTGAGCTGCTGCTTGTGACGTATTGTGCTCTGGAATCTGCGCATGTTCGTCTGCAGGCCACTGCTACCTTACCCTGCCCCAAGAGGAACCCCCTCAACGGCATGACTCCTGTGATTGCCTGTGATGGCTTTGTTGTAGGATATGTTGGGAGACTTCGTATCCCCGAAGCCCTCACACAGCGGGCTGCGTCAGGCTTCGAGACCATCGATGCAGCAGAGGCCCAAGGCAAGGAGACTACGGAGCACCCGCCAGACAAGCAAAAGTTCCGGTTGCACGTGGTACCCGATGCAAGCCTAGCGGAACAGACTTGCCGAAATGGTGGCAGACTGTGCCCCGTTATTGTGGATTCTCCCAGTGATTTCGCTACCACGACGGGCGAAATGTTGCGAAGGCTTTGCGACCATGTTCTGCCTTCGGGCATAGAACATCGTCACTTGGCCTTGTGTCTTGGAGCCGACAAAGCGGAGGGTGCGGCCCGGGCCCATGCCGAAAGGCCCCAAAGAGAGCTCCTGGACGATGCGCAGCCCCTCCGGAAAGAACTCGAGCCTCGATGAAACATCGCCTCTCTCAGGTGCGACCAGCATCTAAAGCTGGTCTGTCTTCCGGCTGTTTGCTTTTGCTTCCTTCTGCTTCCTTTTGCTTCCTTTTCCTGCTCATTCTTTGCTTCTCCCACGGTTTGAGTCTCCTGCGGTAAAGGAACGGCTTGGCCTGCTGCCGCAGCCGTGCCACGAAGTGCCCAAGATCACTCTCGCGCTGATCTGGAAGCCAGGAGAGCTTAGGGGAATCGGGATTGTGGCTGGCCAGTTTCACGGCGCTGGCACCATGCTGGCAGCTGTGACCTGGCTGCTAAACTAGGCGCGCGCACTCCGTGGTGGTGCGGCGGCTGCGCCGCCCTGCGATCCGAGGTTCCGCCGCGGAAAGCTGTGGAATTGGACCCGGAGGATGCGAAGAGCATCGTCGGAGCCGAAGATCTTTTCCGAGAGGTGCCAACTCTTCATTGCGCCATATTGGGCCCTAGTCTCTTTGCATGGCAGGTAATGCTGTCTGGGATTGGCCGGTACTCCCCACCCAGAGGGGCACAAGCAGAGGTGGAGTCCGAGAGTGGCGACTGGATTTGGGAGGTGACGCCTGGACTGCAGGGATTTGGGATACAGGGGATGTGAGCTGCAACTTCATTGAACGAGCCCCCAGCCCAGGATCCAGAATCTTTCGGGCATCCAGCGCAAGAGCAAGGGCAAAGGCCGCATCTCCCAAATGGTCTTCCATCAAAGCAGCGAGTTCGTCGCCTTGTATGTTGCCCGCTCGAAAAGCACTGTTCATCTCGTGAGGAACTCAGTTAGGAAAGGAGTTGGGGGAAAAGAAGCTCTAGCACGTAGCGACGTAGCAAGCCTTTTGCCCGAGAGGTGCTCTCGACCAAGCGACGATTGCAGTTTCCCAGCTTGTTGCCGGCGGACGCTGGGGCCTTGCGCCGATTGGGCCTGTACGGAAGGCTGCTTGGGCAAGTCTTGAAGGAAGAGTGTCCCAATTTGGAGTTTCAACTCGGAGTGCGAGTAGCTCGGTGTACGAGCTCGAAACAAATGGTTGCTCACCTCGTGAGCAGAGATTTCCTGGCACCAGACCCGATGGACCTCACCCAGCAGCATTATCTGGAATTCACGGGCGGTCCACAGACTTTCTTGCCTTTGGACGATTTGGCGAAGTCTGTGAAGCAAGGGAGCATGCTGCAACCCAAAGTGCAGCTGCATGTCGTTGCCTCAGCTGAAGCCGTCAGAGCAAGACTGAAACGAGCCGTCGAATCTGTGCCAAGGATCTCAGATGTCATCGCTGCCACCACTTCTTTGGGGACATGAGGCAGTTGATCCTTCATCTGCGGCGTCTGCTGCTGAGCGGACTCAGCTTCTTTAAGAGGCACTCTGTCTCTGTGGCGATCTGTGGGGGGGGGTTTCTGCTTTCGACTCGAGGCGGCTGCGCGGCAGCTCTCGGCTCGCCGAAGCACGGCCATGGCGGCCATGGCCCTGATGGTGGAGTGCATGTTTTGCGACAGCAAGTGATGCAGATACAAGCAGATGCAACCGTGGCAGGTCAAGCGGAAGACAAGACCCTGCTGGCTGTGAAAATGCTGGAGGAGATGGGCTTTGCAGGATGCGGGCGCGAGGGTCTGTGCGAGATCCTCAAAGCCGAGGCAGGGAGTTGGAGTTTCAGCGGTACATCACAGTCAATGGAGTGTTTACGTTGGTTTCCTCCTGAGGGGAGCCTCGAGCGTGCCGTGGAATTTCTGGCAACATGACTCAAACACGAGCAAAGCTCTCGATGGTGATGGTCCTTGCCTGGGGCCTTGTGCTGTGACTGGAAGACCGCAGCGAGCTGAATCTCTCGCCAGTATTTGTACAGGGCATGCAGAGGGCATTGCTACCATGCGTGGCGGGATGCAAGAAAGCGGACAGTTGCACGCTCTGCGAAGGGTTCTTGCGGATGCGTTGCTTGGGAGGCCGCCACAGATGCCTCCTGCGCAGGCTAGTTTGGCTTACTTCTTCACTCTCCCTGGCGCCGAGTTGTTGCTTCTTTTCTGAGGTTCCTCCAGCACCTCTCGTTCTGTCGCAAGCTCTGCCAATGCAGGCGTTCAATTTCCATTAGCTGAAGTACAAGACAACAGCAGTTCACTTTGAAGGCATGCGTGCAATCCTATGCCGGCTACCCCCCTGAAGCGGACAGGCCATTTCATGCCCTGCATGGATGGCGCCTAAAGTGATGACTGCTCTGCACTGTAGGCCTGTGAAACCACTTCTCAGCGTCCAACCTGTCCAAACATACGCTGGACCGCCAGCTGAGCAGGCCGGCCTGGTTTTTGTCCTCGGAACCGCGGCATTGTCATCTCACTTCACCTTGCGGGCAGGCCGTTCCTGGCCAGCACATCATCTACGGGCCAACGGTAGCATGCCTCAGGGAAACACTCGCTTTGTTGCAATCGTTGCAGTGGTTGGCCACAAAGGTTGGTGCAACGGATGGACCGATGCAAGAGCTCAGCTGAGAAGTCTTGTCTTTTTTCTGTTCATAGTGGTAGGCAAGTCTGGGCTGTAATTGACTCTTCAGCAAGGCCGTTCCTACCATTGTCATGACGTCGCAGCCCAGCCAGCAGATGCCAGCGCAACCTGTGGTGGCACAGCAGCACCTGCCTCCGCCACCAGCGCAGACAATGCCTGCCCACATGGTGCCAACAGCACCAGCACCTTTGCCCCCCCACACAGTACCCTCGATGCAGACAATGCCTCACACGGCACCTTCCATCCCTCCAATGCCCCATGCAGCCCACACCCTGGCCCAAACGATGCCGGCACAGCAGCTGCCGCCCGTGGGCACCTTGCCACCCCACATTCCGCCGCACATGGTGACACATGCAACTGCACCCGCTGCAGCTTTCTCACCTTATCAGTATCCCTATCAAGCAGCACCGCATCACCAGGCAAGCGGCTGCGTCAGTGTTAGAATCATTATGCCGCTTAGGCCGTTATGCACTGTTGCCAAAAGCCATTGGTAATACAAAGCTATCAGAAGACTGCACGAGCATGGCTGGCCTGAATGTGTTTACTCTGAAAGCTCCATCTCGAGGCTTATGGCGGCGTGCCATTGCCAGCATTCAGCGTTCAGACCAACCGTGAGCAGACCCGTGCAAAAGGTTCAGGAGGCGGTCGAGTGCCGTGTGCTGATGTAAGGTGCTGGACCCGACTCCCCCGCCGCCGATGCAGTCTCCGAAGCTCGGGCAGGCTTGCAGCCGAGATCTTGTCTTTGCCGTACGTGGCCATCGGACTTTGGCTTCATCGTTGTCGCCTTTGCCATCCTTTGCCTGCAGGCTGGCTTCCAGGCATACATGATGCCTCCTCCCATGGGTTCGCCTAGGCTGCCCATGTCCACTGCTCAGTTTGGATGGTTGGGAGTTGCTGTGGTTTTCGGCGCTTGTAGGAAGTGTGTGCTTTGCTGCCAGGGACATGAGACCGATGTTGGGCATGCAAGCTGCTGCGTAAGCTCTGCATGTGACTGGAAGAAGAGCCCGGTCCCAAGAGTACCTGCCGAACTGACCGGCGTGGTCCTGCAGCGACTTGCTCTGAGCTGGTGCTGACATGTCTGTGCGCAAACCTTGGGCTTTTCTTCTGGGGTCTCGCCGTATCTCCCCAAGAGCAGATAGAGGCAAACAGTCAAGAGTCAGAGCCAACGTGATCATGTTGCACCGATTACAGCCGGCGACAGTTTACATCACTTCACTTACTTCACTTCGCATCTTGCTGTCGGGATTTTCTTCAAGCGATGGCGACACCACTGAGCAGCTCAGAGAAAGCTGGAAATTTGGCTCCTAGGAGTGAGAGCCCTGTCCCAGCTCAAGGACGCCGGGCCTGGAGGTTCACCGCCGCCTTGTCGCTCTGTGGCCCGGCCCTTAGAACCGAGCAGAGGACTCCGGGATGAGCCCGGCGCCGGCACACAACCGAGGGCTGGCCGTCAACTGGCGCCTGCAGGGTTCCCAGCTCCGTCCCACGGTCGTCCCAGCAAAGTAGTTCTTGCTACAGGCCCCGGGCAGAAGTGGCAGTCAAGGACTGCAGTGATCCATGTCAATCTTGAGCCGCGAGACATTGCTGAGTGACTCGGTTCTGCACTTCTGTGAGGAAGGAGCTACCACCGTCGCAACAGGCCCCAATAAATGAGCTGCTGTCGGTGGTAGTGCTGCTGCATTAAAGCACGGCAGGTGCTTCTGGGACTTGTTCGGAGGCCTTGACCGCAGGGCAGCTCACCAGAAGAAGATGATATATAAGTGATGCTGAACTCGGAGAATGACAAAGAGCGCCCAGGCAAAACCGGTTTGACGACGCTCTGCGGGTTTGGACTGAGACATCGGCCGCGGGCCGCGGGATACCAGGCTTCGGCAGCGCAGCGGACAGTGCTGAGCAGGCCTGGACATGCAATTAATATGATACATATGCTTACGGAGAACAGTAGAGGAGGCCGAAGCCCTGGGCCCTGGCCCACAGCCTGCATTTTACACAGCCGTCCAGGCATCTTTGGCCGCCTTCGATGGAGAAGCTGGCCAGTCGATATCTCGGACTGCTTGTTCCCTCCGCTGCGCAAACGATGCCCACAATCCCTGCAATCTGGAAGGCAGGGTTCCTGCGATGCCCAGAGAAAGGCTTTGAAGGATCGGATCAGAAAGGATGCCCGGAGCTCGGGTGTCTAAACCTCTTGTGAGCCGTGTGGGGAGAACGTTTTCGGAGCTGCAGGTCCTCCTGATTTTTGCCCAGCAGCGTGTCATTTCCGAGCGCCAGGCACAGGCTGACCTCATCAGGCTGGCCGCACGCGAAGGACTTCTGCCACTTGCGAGAGAGAAAGAAAAAAAGAGGCAGCTGATGAACAAGATGACTCAGCGTGGCGGCCCTCTGCGAATCCAGGCAAAGCCTGTCGGAGTTCTTTGTCTCCTCCTTAAGAGAGAAGCGATACCACAGGAGAAGATCGCAATTCTAGAGGAGACCGTGGAGGCGTACAAGGCCTCTGCTGGGGCCCTGCGGCCCTCTGCGCCTGCAACGGGGGTCGGGGAAGGTCAGCGGAATTGAGATCGCCTGAGGTTCGAAAGCTTCGGCCCTCGTGGGCAGAAGGCCAAGTCGACTCCGAAGAGGCCGCCTCGGGGCCATTCCCGCGAGGGTGTTTCAGCCGTTTCAGCTTTCCAAAGCCAGGCTGCCACGGAGCGCCGCCTCGGCGAGCTACAGTTCTCCGTGGAGGCCTGCATTTCAAACCTCAGAAGGTCCAAGCTCACATGCTGACTGCACAGGAGAGCGAGGAAGGATTGACTTTGCAAAAGAAGTGGGAAGATCGCCAGAGACCCAGTGCAGAGCGTGGAGTCTTGTAGGCAGCCCTTGGGCAATTCGATATGAGATGACGTGGTATGACTGGTTGGATAGGCGTGACGAACGAATTCGGAACGGCAGGGGCTAGCTTACAGCACCACCTGCTAAAGTTGTGACGAGTCTGGTCTGTCAGCCGTTGCTGAGGGCTGCGGAGATTCGATGAACGAACTTGTGTCACAAGTAGCATGCCATGCAGTTGCAGTTCCACTTTATGTCGTCAAGGGCATCAGGACCGTCACACGGCAGGCAGCATGAGCGAACGGATGTAGCTTGGCAAGGCAGCGATGCACCGTTGTCGGTGTCGACTCACCACACAGCTTGTGGTGTTGTAAACTATAGTAACTGCGTGACCTGACTGAGTGGGTACTCCCCGACATCGAGCAGAACGGAAAGGTCAAGAAACATCTTTTCAGATCATGCTGCCTGCCAGATTGCGGCGTCGAGACATCGCGAGAGTCAGAACTGTACTGAGTAACAGACGCCTCACGAACTCAATCGCACAAAAAATCAGGGAGACAACGCAGAAGAAAGAGATAGAAAGAGTGCACCGATCCTGCTGCTTCGCAGGGCGCATGAGAGACTTGATGAGCAAGCGTGCTTATGGTGTCTCAGTGTTCGCACCTCGGAGTTTCAAGCTTCCCTCCATGCCTTGAGTGCCTCAACAGCTAAGAGGTCCTTCGATCCAGCCTTGCGAGTTCTTCTACGCCCAGAAGGACTAGGAAACTTGCAGGCCCCAGAGCGAACGCATGCGAGCACAGAGCACCGAGCACATGCGAGCAGCACAGGTCTTCTCCCAAGGGCCTCTGGGTCCTCCGAGCCACCCCGCCAACGTGAACTTTGGCGCTCGATGCCAAGGAAATCCGGGAACGAAGGAGGCTCAGCTCGAAGCTGCCCCGAGGTCATCAACGATGCGTCGATGCCAGACGTCTACCGAGAGCATCCCGTTCCACCTTTCGTGAGACGCTCAGGGCTGGACAGCCGTCACCCCGGAGCCACGTGGAGTTGCCGTTGACACTTGCATCCACGTGCTGAGTTGGCTGTGCAGCCGGCGGTGAACGTGAATCTGAACCTGGGCTCTGGCTCTTGAGTTTGAAAAGGCACCCCGAGCCTTTGTACTCACTTTCTGCTTTGCCAGTGGATTTTTAGCCCTGGCGGGAACGTGGTTTGCTCGCGAGCTGGACGCGATGGAATTTACTCACACGGCCCCCATGTTAGAAAGCCGGGCAAACACGGGTTCTCACCTTGCTTCGGCCCCTTACCGAAGCAATGGGATTTTGTAGAGCTCCTGCCCCAATGTCGCACCCGGCGGAAAATAGTTTGTTTTGCTCCTTGCTGGTTGTGCTTGTCGGCTTTGCGTGACCAACCTGGCGAACCAATATGCATCGCCGCACCATGCTTCAGGTGTAACTTTCTCAGCGGTCTATGTGCCTGCACCTGAGGGACACTGACCTATGCATCTTTTCTGAAGAGCTTACATACAACTCCTGAGTTTGCGGTCAGGCCATATCAGGACAGGTCCGCTGTGAGTGACTTGACTTCGTCTGATGTGCTGCAAGAGGCTAGAGTAACAGACCGGCCGTGTGGTCAGCGATCACCCGAGTCCGTGCTATGTTGATATCGGTTCTTTTCTGTTGTCTTGGCCGTGCTGTTGCCCCTCTTGAGCATGTGAGCTCAGCGGCTGGAGCTGCAGAGCGGCCCCGTACAGGGCTCGGAGTGTTCGGGAGCTTTCATAGATGGAGGCGGGATGAAAGAAAAGGGATGGAGTTGTTTTTTTTTCCGCATCTTTAGTCAGCTGTGATTTGCGAGGGGCACGTGCCATGTTTCACTCCTCGGCGCCACCTCGCAGCAGTGCCAGTCCTGTATGTCGTGCTGTCGGCTGTATCGGAGCTCCGCTCCCCGTCGCCGCACTGCAAGACGCCAGGGCAAGAGCAGAGCTGAAGCGAGAGTCGTTTCGATACTAGTTACTAGTTAAAGTAGATTATGCCACTTCTGGGCTGCTCATCTGACAGCTCTCCTGTTCTGCAGCTCTACCTCAACTGCACAGAGTTCCTGGTGAAAGGACCAGGGAAGCTCCTTAAGACCTTTCTGGCAGGTTTGCATTCTGCGACAGCATTGACCTCCTGTCATAGTCATGATGGGATCGCCAAACCTCCCAGAGGCCAGCTCCTGCAAGGCACCTTTCAACATCTCATATCGAGACTGTCATGCCCTTTAGGCTGCAGACACGAAGTATTTAAATGAGGTGATGTGCATGATTCGGGCTTCGTGTGGACTCTGCAGTTGAAGTACTACGAGCTTCAGCACAGGTTGTGTCAGCCTTATTGCCGTACTCGCACAAAGACTTTTGACCTGCTTACATCTTCTGCCACACTGTCGCCCAGCGACCGCGTGAACGCCTGGAGCACTCGGGAACGTGCACCTGGTCGTGAATTAGTAGTGTTAGGATTGGATCGATGTTGGCGACAGGGGATCGGCGATCAAGGACCGCCTCTGTTGCCCAAACGGCGCATGCGACTTGACGAAGGAGTTTGCAACAGAGAAGCTGGCTTTGGCTCATGGTAAAACGGCGGTTTCACATCTGAACCTTGGAGAAGCACGACTTGCGATGCCACTGAATCTTCGAGCCACGTCCCACTTTGTTGTTGTTTGTCTATCTTGGCTTCGGATTCGATGTCAAGTGTGTGGCGCCTGCCCTTGAGCCGCACACCTATTCGCTCTTGTAGCTAACCCTCCATAGCCGCAACCTCAGGTGCTCTTGCCAGACTTGTAACCCAGATGTGTGGACGGAGATCGGGCTTCAGATCGTAGCAGCCAAGGTCCTTTCCGAGAGCGACTAATTCACGTAGTGAGCGCAATTAGCCAGCGATGTTGCTTGAGAGATTTGAAGATGCATCGCCGAGAGGTACCTCATCAACTAGAAAGCAAGCGAGCAACGCTCGCCGGCCGAGGACTAGCGGCCAGGCGGGGCTGAAGCTGGTGCTATGAGAGTCACGTTGCCCATCTCAGAAGTTCAGGCAGAGTGCTGTGAGCAGTTCATCGGTTTTCCATCTTACCCCTTGTGACATCTCGGGCGTCAGCCTCAGCCTGCGATGCCCTGTGTTGGCCTTGTTCAGATTGTGTCACGCAGAGTCCTGCATTGCCGCCTTATGCAGCATATCCCGCGGACAACAACTTTGCGTACCCACTGTAATCGAGTCTTCTAGAGGCACCTTCCAGCACAGGCATATGATCCAATAATTGTGAGAGAGACGACATGGCTGCTTCTCGCCGTGGCTTCTCCGCCAATTTGGCGATGCTCTTCCAGGACTTACTCGTAGCCTGCAAACTCGACTTTAGCGGCACATCTTGCCATGGCAATTGCAAGTGCTTTGGCCTCACGCAGGAAGTGCCTTTCCTTGATCGCCTCAAGCGGGCGCGGGCGGCAGGATTCGCTGCTGTGGAGATTTCGACGCCAGAGCTCTTCAGCCACCCACCGGAGCATGCCGCTACGCAGCATGGAGCAGTCGTGAAATGCATTGCGGCATGAGTCACGAGTGTTCTGTGACTCTTCGGACCCCCGAGGTGGCAAGTGCATTGCAGGAGGAATGCCTCAAGTGTGTTCTCTTCAACATGCCGGCCAGCTGGCAATCATGTAATGCCTATGCGGGACGAATATTGTGAGGTCTAGGTTTAGGATCCCATGTGTTTCTGCGCCAGTATTTGTGCGGTAGGGCTGATTTTCGAGTGTAGACCGTTTCAGGAACTGACTCCAAAAAAAGGCACAGAAGTCAGGAACTGCATGGACCAATTCAGGCCCAGCGGATCGGGACAGACACGACCAAATTCAGGAAGCCGACGGCCCCAATTCATGAACCACGAGGGCCGAATTCAGGAACCGTGCCTGTCCGGCTGCTGGGTCGGGCCTCGGGATTCGGACTTGGCGTTTCGACTTGGGATTCCGGCTTTAGGGGTTTCGGCCTTCAGGTTTCGGCCTCAGGGTTTCGGCTTTGCGGTTTCGTCGTTTGGGGTTTCGGGCTTAGGGTTTCGGCCTCAGGGCTTCAGGGTTTCGGCCTTAGGGATTCGGGCTAAAAGTTTCGGCTGCGGGGTTTCCTTTCGGCTTAAGGCTTCGGCTTTAGGATTTCCGCCTGAGGGTTTCGGCCGAGGATTTCGGTTTTAGGGTTCGGTTTCGGCCTTGGGATGTGTGAGGGTTTCTGCCTTGGGGATTCCGGCTTTAAGCGTGGCTTGGGGATTAAAATTTAGGGTGTTGTTTGGGCCTGGCCTTGAGATTTCGGCTTTCGGGTTTTCGGCTCCAGGTTTAGGGTTTGGTTTCGGGCTTGGTGTTAGCTCCAGATATCACGTCAATGCAGGAAGTCAGATCCATGTGTGCCGGAATTGTATATCTGTCTTGAAACAGCATATCCGAAAAGATCCACTGGCGCCTGAATTTTGACCCACTGGTTGGGGAGGCACGAAGTGCCGTATTGACAAGTAGATGCTCTATAACCTCAGGGGTTGGGAGATGGCGGGAGTGACGCCACTTCGCGTGGCCATTTTGGCTCAAGGATGTGCCAATCAAGATTTGATACGAGGGCGGGGGGGCGATGTCTACGCTGGTCCCCTCTCCCGAGGTGCTGGAAACATGGACAAGCATTGATGATGCTGTAGCCTGGTCAGGGCTATTGCAAAATCAGATTCGGGCTGTTGCCCGTCAGCTGGGGGATGCAGATATGCGTGATTTGCCAGTGTTTGCAGCTGTATCTGCCGATGAGTGGGAACAAGCTTTAGATCATGCTCAAGTGGGTGCTAGACCTTTGGGCGCTTTTGAGAAAAGCAAGCTGCGCATGCTGGCGAATGCTGTTCGTGCAAAGTTTTCTTTGGGCCCAGTCTTTAGTGTTGCTGCGGCAGTGAGGACACCAGACTGCACGGGCAGCACAGGCAGCCCCAGTTCTGTTGTCACCAAGGTCAAGTTAAAGCTCAGTCAGGTGATTGACCAAGGTGCAGATCAGGATTGCGAGATGTTGCCGATGGCCGAGTTGATGGCTTATCGCCAGAGATATGTCGATGTTACCGGCGACGCGCCGCTGGAAAAGGAAGAAGTCACGGATGCACAGTTGTCCTGCTTGAAAGCGAAGCTGGACCTGGGCCAACCACCGTTCATCGACATGGGCGTTTGGGGCGCCTACGGCGATCGTTTGGCAAGACAGATGAAGTTCACCAGCCAGATGTTGAAGGATGGGCAATGGAAGGCAGTAGAGCTTCCAGGCGCCTCCACTATCCAAGCCTGGGAGGAGTGCTGGCGCATTTTCCGCACGGCATGCATCATGCTTGATGTTGCCTCTGCAGCGGTACTTGATCGGTACAGCGCGGAGTTCCGAACCAGAGTGATGGACTACCCCGATGCCTGGCACTTGGCAGCGCAAGCAGACATTCGTTGCAGAAGCGAATGGTGGGCACAAGAGCAGCGAAGACAGCTGGCATTCCATGGCACGAATCCAAGCTTGGCTACGTACAACCCCAAGCAGCCGTGGAATTCTGTGATCAAAGCAAGTGCGTCTTACACCGAGTTCTGGAGAAAAGAGTTTGAGCAGCCAGCTTTGAGGTACCAGTGCAATGGTCCCAGACCAATGCCTGCCAGCTTTGATCCACCGCCTGGCGGTGGAACCGGGACGCCGAGAGGAGAAAAGCGGAAGTTTGATCCGCAACGCAAGGATGGCAGGTATTTGAAGTCACGCAATGGCATCAATATCTGCTACGATTGGTCTCGCTGCAAAGACGGCTGCTCCAACGACAAGTGCGAGAAGAACATGGCCCATGTCTGCGAGTGGTGCCGCCAACCACATCGCAGCATTGACTGCCCGCAGATGCCTGGATGGACACCGCCCGAGCCGAAGCCGGGCAAGGGCAAAGGTGCAGGAAGGGGCGCTGGTGCTGGCAAGGGCGGCGCCAAGAGCCGCAAAGGTTGAGAAAGCTCGACACAGCCACAGCCCTTGTCGTCGAACTCAGTTGCGCGGGATCTCCTAAAGGAGAAGCCTGAGCAGCTGAAGGCTAGAGTGGCACAAGGGCAGAGTGCTGACTGCATGCAGAATTCACACCATTTCCCGGCACCGCAAGTTGGGAAGCAGCACAGTGAGGCCCGCTTCCTGGAGCTGGCTGCAAGTGAGGCAGGGCTGACGAAAGCTGTTAAGTCTTGTGGGGCTCGTGTTTTCAGTACCGTGGAGTGCCGCGACCTCTTCGGGAGTGACTCTTTTGATCTCTGCGATCTTTCAGTTTTCCGTAGTATTCGTAAGCTTATCAGACAAGGGCAGGTGAGGTGGCTGCATTTGGCCCCACCTCAGAACACTTTCTTCAAGGGTCGAAGATGTTTCAAACGCCTGCGGATGTGGGCGCTCAGAAGTGCATCACAGCCGGGTGGATTCACGCCGAGATCTCCAGCCGTCATTAAGGCCAATCTGGTGGCTGCACGCACGGCTCAACTGGCCAACGCTCAGCGGCGCGCAGGAGGCTGGTTTACTGTGGCGGGCCCGTCCAGCTCACTGCTGTGGTCCTACGCCCCCTACAAGATGCTCCAGGGAAAGTCTGGGGTGGCGATAGTCGAATGTGACCAATGCAGATTCAACGGCGAATACCAGAACCCGACTGCATGGCTCACCAATGGTCCTTTTGTGTCCGTCCTAGCACGCAAGTGCCCGGGACTACCTGCACATGATCACTCCGAAATCGGAGGAGGACCTGAGCTACCGCAAGGACTCTGCGAGACACTGGCAGGCTCGTACTCGAAGTCGCTTCGTGAACAACCAGACAACACACCCTTGAAGGTGACTTGGAGAGATCAAGACCCTAAGGCGCCAGAAGGGTCCAAGAAGCGAAAGCGCGAACAAGAAAACTCCGACTGTATCGGAGGTCTGCGGCACCCTGCTAAGTCGTTGCGCCGAGTGCCAGGGTGGAAAGCCGTAGGTGCCCACCTTAGAGGCGCCTCCTCCAGGAAAACCCTAGTCTGTTGGAGGTGGCAGACGCTGTGGGCGCTGAGAGAGAGATTCCACAAAGGGACCTCGCGCTTGTGCAAAGCAAACTGGCTTCTCTTTTCAAGCTTAAAGACATTCCAAGGCAACCTGGGCTGTGGTCAGAACTGCTGGTCCGCTTGGTGGAAGAAAGTGGTGATCCTGACTTGCCGGCGGCAACATGGCCGCAGGAGGGTACGCCTTTAGGCATCACAGCCCCTATCCCTCTTGGAGGAGTCTTCCCTTTGCTGGAAAGAGACGATGCGCAGTTCGAAGGTCGTCGGCTTGACAACTTGGAGGAGTTGCGAGGTGCTGACACGAACTACAGTTCTTACGAGGAGCACCAAACACAAGCCGACGCGCTCTTCCAAGAAGAGCTCGACGCTGGTTTTGCTGTGGCGCACGAAGACAGATCAATGCTTGAACAGCAGGTCGGCCCTTTGGTTCCTGCCGCCATTGGAGTCATCGTCAAGAGAAAGCCTGATGGGAGCTTAAAGTTTCGTCTGGTGCACGATCTGCGCCGTAACGAAGTGAACACCCACATTGAAATGTGGGAAAGACTCGTTCTTCCGAGACTTCGAGACGCGCTTGAAGACGCCTTGTCGCTGATGGAGTCAGCGAACCAAGGTGAACAGGTGTGGTTCCTCACCCTCGATTTCAGCAATGCCTTCAAACAGCTCCCCACGCGAACAGAAGAAAGGCGCTTTCTGGCTGGCTGGGCTGCAGGCAAGTGGTTCTACTACAAGACAGTGCTGTTTGGGGTGAGAACTGGCCCCTTGGTGTGGGGTAGAGTGGCTGCTCTGCATGGTAGCACGGGCCTGCCAAAGCATGGCAGGCGACAGTGAGTCACGCCTCCAGCTCTTTGTCGACGACCCTTTGGTCACCATGAAGGGCTCCACACTTGAGAGGAGATGGTGCGTCGCACGAGTGTTGTGGCTCTGGTTGGCTCTGGGCCTCAAGTTGGCTTGGAAAAAGGGCACCCTTGGAACAGAGGCCACTTGGATAGGCGCCACGCTGCAAGCCGACATGTCCAACCAGATAGTCAGGGTGAGCATACCTGCTGCCAAGATCCAGGAATGGCAGAAACTGGCACGGGACATGTTGGCAAGGCCTTGGACGCATAAACGTGACGTCCAGAAGGTCGCTGGCAAACTGTCTTGGGCGGCGGGCATCATTATTCAAGCAAAGCCCTATGTGCGCATGCTGTACGCTGCTTTGAAGGTTTCCAGGAAGGTAGTGTACGCCAAACAGCTGAAACACGCCCTGCAGTGGGTGGTGGCTCTCATGCAAGGGTTCAACAACGGCTTCACTTACGAAGTCAAGGCCCACACAAGGCACCTCCTGGGATTAGACCTGACTGTCGACGCCTCACCCTGGGGAGGCGGTGCAGTTCGCTTCGTCAACGGCATGCCTGCCGAATGTTTGGCCTTAGTCTGGACCAAGGCAGACGAGAAGCACGCGCAGGCTCGAATAGGCGACCCTGGCTCTCAGGCGCAATGGGAAGCCTACATGGTACTCCTTGCCCTGTGGCGGTGGCTTAAGCCTGAAACTGAAGGCCACGTGAGGGTGCAGGGAGACGCCAGCCGGTGTCTTGCAGAGCTTTTCTGGCCGACAGTCCAAGTCTGAAAAGCTATCCAGGATTGTTCGAGAAGTTACTCTGCACCTCGCTCTAACGCACAGGGCGCTTGAAGCCATTCATATCTGGAGTGAAACCAACCAGTGGGCAGACGCCCTTTCAAGGCTGTGTGACCCCAACGAGCCTTCCGTGGTGCCGCCAGAGTTGCGGCATACCCCGCTGCATCGTTGTACACCGATGCTTTGGCGGGTCTTACCAGTCATCACCAGTTGATCTGGTCGCAAAACAGTTTTCTCGCGCAGTGTGCGCAATTGTCTTGATGACAAGAGCGGGAGGAAGGGGATTGATTCCCATAGTTGCTCTCTCGCTGCAGGCTCATGCGCAGCCCTTCGTCTCTCCCGCCATGTTTATCTGCAAGGGTATGCCTAAACTCCGAATTTCGTTTTGCACTTCTTCCGCCCATCCTGGTTAGTGGCTCAATGAAGCGACCACATGCCGGCGCAGCATGGCCAGGACAGGGTTCTGTCTGGAGCGGCCTGAAGACTTCACAGCCTTCTAGAAGCCCTACGTTTGAACATGGCCGTCTCAAACAGTCGGCGACACAAAGTTTGGTGGATGCAGGCATGGGCCGGGCATGTTTGATCAGAGTCTGTGCTCTTTGTCACCACAACATCGATGAGGCTTTCACCTTTTGCCCTCGATGTGACGATGGCCCCTTTCATGAGTCATGCATTGTATTTCATGCTTGTCACAATGCTGTGAGTTCCTTTTCTCCCACCCTCTCGCCGTCCCACGAGGGGGATGAGGGAGAGGACAGCGAGATGCGGCCAGGAGTTGTCAAGTTCCACTCTGCAGAAGAGGCCACTGAGTTTCTACGTGACTGTCCTACCGCTCCCGCGCCTGCGGTGGACTCTGAAAGACGGGGAGGGGAGACACCCCCTCTCAAAGGGCTCAGGTGGGATGAGCCGCGAGTCAAACCGTACCGCAGGGGTTCAGAAGCAGCAGTCAAAGCAATCGAAAATGACCCTGCAGCACTTTGTCAAGCGGTGCAGGATTTTGAAACTGACAAGTTTTCGGCTTCTAACGTAGGCACTGCTGCTTCGAGACAAGCCTGGTGGAAGAGGAGGGCTGAGACTGCACAGATCTCACCATATCCTCTCGACGTGGATAAGATTAGCCTCGCCGGCACTTTGCTCAAAGCTGGAGGTTATCGCTCAGCTGGAGCGTATTTGACTTTCCTTGGACTGACAAGCTGCAGCTAGCTGTCAAAGACGCACTGAGGAGCTGTGACAGAGGATTGGGGCCTGATAAGCAGTGCAAGGCCTTCGATTTAGACAAGGTGGCTCAGCTTGCACCGCTTCCTACACAGGACGGGTGGCCGCGTTTCCCGAAAGAGACAGTGATTCTGTTCAGCCTGTTCGCTTGCCGCGAGATTGAGGCAGCCTTGCGAACGAGAGCACAGGTCACCTTTGAAGAGAAGCGGTTGACCTGCGGAGTAGTCGTCCTGTACCTACCTGCCAGCAAGGTTGACCCCAAAGGACAGGGAGTGATTCGAAAGCAAGGCTGTACCTGCCACTCTGCACCCGGACTCTGCCCAGTCCGCGCTGCTGAGGTCATTTACGAAGAGGCGGGCAGGCGTGGTGCTGCCGCCGACGCACCTTTCCTAGCCACTGAGAAGGTGGGTGTAGCACCAACGAAGGCTGCAATGATCGAAATGTTTCGGTCTGTTGCCCGAGCCCTGGGTTGGAGTGCAGACGACGTGGACAGCTTGACCGGTCATGTGCTGCGCCCTAGCGGGGCACAGTTTATGGCCAGGCAAGGCTTGGAATACTATCGCATTCAGCGCTTCTGTAGATGGGGCTCCGATACGATCTTGAAGTACTTGAGAGACTCGCCGCTTGAGAACTCTGAGAACTGGCTTCCGTCCTGCCTTCAGAACGTGACGGTTGAAGAGCTTCAGGCCCAGTCTTTGCGGCGTCTGCTTCCTGACGCCACCGCAGAGCCTCAGGTTCAAGAAGAGTTGAAAGCCAAGGTCTGGGACGCTTTGGAACCTCGTGTTACGCAGTTGTTAGGCACCCTTGAAAAGAAGGAAGACGACATTTGGGAGCTAGTGCGAGAACTTCGCACCTGTCAGGACCAGGCTAAAGATGTTTGGGCCTCAGAGCTTCAGAGAAGATTCATGCCGCGGTTCCTCATGAACTGGGCAAGCGGTATCGTCCACAAAGTTCGGAATGATTCTCATACCTTTTGCGGTCTTGATTTTAGGGGCCGTCTTGATGTCACATTGCTTCGCAGCTTGCCTCCTGACGCAAAGATGTGTCGGGCCGCAGGATGCGCACAAGCCAGCGAACTGCACGAGTGAGCAAAGCTTTCAACGTTTGCCCTTGCACTCGCTTGCCGCCTTCCCCCGGAATGAAGGGAGAAGGACTTGATGTCCACCCTGCTTGTATGGCAGGTCCGGGGTTGGCCTGTCGCTCCCCTGAGATCCTCAACAAGCGAGGCGGGGCCCTCACGGTTAGACTTCAGATGTCCAACTTCCTTCCGGCATCCGCGTTGTGATGATAAAACTTTGGGAAGGGGGGGGCGGGCCGAGTGTGAGTGAGCATTGGATTGTCGGGGAGGCACGAAGTGCCGTATTGACAAGTAGATGCTCTATAACCTCAGGGGTTGGGAGAGGGCGGGAGTGACGCCACTTCGCGTGGCCATTTTGGCACAAGGATGTGCCAATCAAGATTTGATCCCACCCACCCAACCCTATTTAATGAATCAATGAAGGGAGAAGGACTTGATGTCCACCCTGCTTGTATGGCAGGTCCGGGGTTGGCCTGTCGCTCCCCAGAGATCCTCAACAAGCGAGGCGGGGCCCTCACGGTTGGACTTCAGATGTCCAACTTCCTTCCGGGGCCCTCACGGTTGGACTTCAGATGTCCAACTTCCTTCCGGCATCCGCGTTGTGATGATAAAACTTTGGGAAGGGGGGGGCGGGCCGAGCGTGAGTGAGCATTGGATTGTCCCTGAAATTGACTCTCGGGGTTCTCGAATTGGGTCGTTCCAGTTCCGGAGTTGGACCAGACAGTTCACGAATTGAGTTCCAGAATTTCGATTTTCTTGTAGAATTGACCACGCAGTTTCTGAATTTAGTTCCTGAATAAGTCGTCATCCGCTAGTTCTCTCTCTTTCATCTAGTGTTTACCAGACGTTGACCATCAAGACGCAAGCAATGATATTCGTTCATATCCTCGGTCATGCAGACAATCACGTGCCGTGAACCCCTGCAAGCTTGCAATGTGTAGAGCTTTTTGCCTTGACGTTGGGGGTGCAACTCTGGACGAACCCTTGATGATCCACATCATCGTATGACCCGGTTCGAAGAAGGCCTCCGTAGTAGTTGGCTGAAGCAGTGCACTAAGGTATTTTCCATCGGCGGTTCATGGATATTTCTAACTTCCAACAAGTCAGAACATGATTCACAAGTTTTGCCCGAAGTATGGTTGCAAGTTAGGTGTCGCTGCAGCATTGATTCGCGAACGGGTTTACATCGGTGCATCCAGAGCTCATGTTTCCCAGTGAGTGGAGCTTGTTACTGAGAGCATCTGTTGAAAAGTGGGGTCTGTCGTGAAACGGTCCACAGAACATTGGGTGCGAGAGAGGCAAAGAGAGGCATGGACAGCTCCCGCGGACGGAGCATCTAGTCGTGGAGCTTCGGGGGTGCCATTTGCGCACTCTTTCACGCACATGCATTCTTGTGGAAAGTGTTGGGGTTTACCTTTTTCTGAGGCCGGGGACTGGACGGCCGGCGAGCGCGGCCTGGCGGCAGGAGCTTCGCGCGAGGACTTCGAGCGCTCCCTGAACATCACTGTGGACTACGCAGTGAGGCGCAAAACAAACCCAAAGAAGGAGGGATTATAGGGCCGCTAGGGATGCTGTAGGGCTTTAGGGTTGACAGCGTTGAGGCCTTGCACCCCTGCAGGCTCGAGTGTCCAAGGGTTCACTGCTTGGCGGGCTTGTGCTCAGAGAACACGTGTGACGAGACCTACCAGCAAAACCTGGAGCGTGCGGTCCGCGTCCTGGGCACCATCGGCGTTGAGGCCAGCATCCGCCCGGCTTGTAGTGCAAATACGTCCGCGAATCCTACCGAAAGGTGGTCATCGAGCCCATCAACCAGCGCAGCATGCTTCTTACTCAAGATCGCAGCAAATCTCAGAATGCCAGGGCAAGATTTCATAGCCGAGGCCTGGCTATCATTTGAGCTCTCTGCCGCACGCTGCTGCCATAATCCGCAGCGTTTCTGCCAATCTACCGCCAGAGCTGCGGGGCGGGCGAAGTGGCGCTACCGGTGGCTTGAAGCTCCTCTTCGATTTCTTCCATTGTCAGATCATGCACGGCAACTTGGCCGTTACGGTAGTTAGTTTCACACTTCCCAGAGCTGTGTCCAGAAGACAGTAAGGCGACCTCACCATGAACCTCCGCAAGTACGCGGCGCCTTGGGTTGCGTGCTTATTGCTTATCAGATTTTACGGAGCATGCTCGGAGCTAGGCAAAACCACGACGAAACAACACATACTGGGCAGAATTTTTGCAGGCAATACGGATTGTCAGAAGCAGCATCTACATCAGCACTGCGTATGCTTGGATTGGTTATCATCGGGCCGAAGGGATGTCCACTTCACGCTTCCGATGGTGCTCCTGGCCAGAATCAAGAAGTTGACTTCGAAAGGCCCCATAACCGGTGGATATGGGCTTCTTGCTTCCAATCTTGTGCTTTGGAATGTTCTTGCGGTGGACTAGTACTACCAGGATGGTGACCCACGGACGTTGTGGCTGATGAAAAGCCACGAGCCACACACTTCTAGTTTCCAAGTGGTCCGTGTAAATCGGTGCCTGGAACTTGAGAGGAAGATGGCCATTTGCTCTTGTTGGCCGTTCCCTGTGACCTGCAGTCTTGGCTAAGGACCTCATCGGCCACGTTCAAGTTGCAGGAGTTCCAGACAGAGCTGAGCCAGATGACAGGCCCAAACTTTCCAAAAACTGGCAGGGAACGAGCTTAGACCCCTTGAGCCTCGGCCCACGGATGCCGAAAGAAGCGCCGTCTCCCGCAAGTATTTTTTTGCAGATCTTGTTTCGGCATCTTGGGTTTCAGGTATGTTTCGTCAGTACACCCCGAAGGCAAGAGATAAACTTTCCGCACCTTCTGCAGCACGTTCTTCGGGGCGAGCTAGCACCCAAGCTGCGATGATACCGGGTTCTGTTGGCAGGGTTTGCTGCTTGAGAAGACATTCCATGGCTGCACAGGCCTACACAGGACACGTCGGCTTGGAGTACCATCCGCGTCGTACGACGGAAGAGGGCTTGGCCTGGCTTGAGAAGCTTCCGGAGTAGACACTTTTACTGTGGATTGCGACGGAGACAAAATTTCAGCATGAGCGCGTCCATGTACATATAATATGCCTTCCCACACGTGAAGCATAGCCTTAAACATAAGCATGGATATGAGCAGCAAGAGAAATGCAAACATACATACTTAAAGAAGTCATGAACTAAGTATAAGAAGATAAACATGAATATAATCTCAGAAAATGCAGGTTGAACTTGCAGTATATGTTATATATAACGTTTTTTGGTGAGCGTCTCGTGCTAGGCGTTAGACGGTTACTGTGGCATAGAAGGCTGCAAGAACGGTACGTTCAATTGAGGCGGCGCGGGACTTCGCGGGACGGCACCTTGTGTTTCTGTGGGTCTCAAGTTCGTGTGGTGGGTGTGTGTGTGTGTGTGTGTGTGTGTGTGTGCGTCGCTGCTTGAGGAGAAATGACCTGCAAATCGATCCTGGCTGTTTGCTTGGCTCCCCCCTGAGTCCATGAGTGCCGGGAATCAAAGGGATCGCATTCCTCAGCCTGTTGGGAGGGCTCAGGCCGAGGTAGGGTCAGAGTTTATGCGGCCATGGCGGGTAGTCTCCTCGCAGACGTCTCACGCTTGGGCCCGGAGAACGAGTTTTCAGACGTCGTGATAACTGCCGGTGATCATCGCCGTGAAGCAAACAGTGTCATCCTGGCAGCACGCTCCCCAGTGTTCAGAAGCATGTTGGCTTCGTGCATGCTGGAAGGTCAGCTCCTGGATGGTAAGCGACACGTTCATTTGCAGGACATACCTAGAGCTGTTCTGGATCAGGTACTGCGCTGGTGTTACACAGATTCAGTGTCGAACCTGGATATGTCCGAGAGCATGGACCTGTTGATGGCAGCCGATCGCTTCGAGCTGTCAGGGCTAGTCCTGAGATGCTCCCAGCGCCTTTCCAAAATGTTTGGCACGGCTGATCTCCCGGAAGTGCTTGAGCTGACGAAGAGGTTTTCATGCACGGCGCTCTGGGATTGCTTGGCACCAGTGATTGCCAAGGCAGGTCCGGGAGATGAAGGCGTCTTTGAAGGCATGCCAGACAGGCTGAGGCAGAAGGTGCTGCAGGAGCGACAGCATAATCTCGAACGGCGGGCCATCGGCCTGCGCGAGCGCCTTGCAATGGTCCCAGCACCCCGGCCTTCGATCGTCTTCTGGCGCCAGCAACTTTCAGAACACGACCAGCAGCAACTCGTCGAGCAGGCCGTGCTAAAAGAGGGCGGGGTGCCGGCCCTCTTCCATGGTTTGCGCGAGAAGCTCCCTGGATTTTTCCGAGAGGCCTGCCAGAAGCGGTGGGAAGCCTTGGATGCTTCCACGAAGCAAGGATTCGAGGCGCGGGCGATCGAGGATGCAGAAAAGTCCGAAGAGGCTCACGTGCGCCTGGAAGAGGAGCTTGAAGATGTCCGCCGTGAGCTGAAGCTTCTTCGGGCTTAAGCGAGGTCTTCAAGCGACATCCCTCAAGCTGAAGTGGTGGAATCGTGCAGAGTCAAGGAGGCTCCGCTCCACCCTCCACAGGCGGAAGCGGGCGAATGCGGGCGAGGCCATTGCGAAACCCGCCACAGAGAGACCGCGTGTAGTTGCTTCCGGCCCGGCGTCTCGGGCTTCTGCCGACCAGACTCGTTTCTGGTGACGTGACGTCATCGCGTGCTATGGCTGTAGATAGAGCCAGGGCTGTCCAAACTGACAGCGGCACGGAAAACACGTGCAAAGTACTCGTAACAACCACAGTCGCAGCAAGAGCAGCAGATAGCAGATGTCAGTCATCCAAGGCCTGTGCCTCGTGTATCACAGCCAGAGCCACGGGAGGCGCACGGGGTCGAAATCAGCGTAGCCAAGTGTACAGGCATGGGCCAGGAGCGTGCACGGGATGTCCAGAAGACCTGCAGCACTTCGTAGCAAGCCTGGTCCTGGCAGGTTTCGGTGGCCCAACATCTGCTGTGCAAGCCCTGCGTTGCAATTGAGACGTCCTCCAGATTCTTAGATGAGTCCCTTCTAAGGTGCCCGACCCCAGCCGAGGGGCTGACGGTGCCGGAGGCTTATGGAGTCTAGGTCTCGCCATCTCTCGAAATGCTAGAACTGCAGCTGTGAGGGCTGTCCAAGGCATGGGCCCCGTCTGGTGCACCAAAGGTGCCTGTAGCGAGGCCCGACGCTGCAACATGAAAACAAGCACAGGCTTGCGTTGTCGCAGAGCCCAGGTCTCGCGCGGAGGCCGTCGATGCTAAGCCAGAAACTGGCGAAAGCGCTTTGGCACCAGGTCTTGAGCCAGCGAAAACCGACGTGTGGAGTGTTTGTCTTTGCAAGTGCCTTTGCAGGACCTGCGGCGTGCCACCCTCGGATAACTCTGCTTTTGCCAGGGCCAGCGACCCTCTCGCGACATTAGGACATCAGCCAGTGCCAGTGATGCGAACGTTCCGCCTCCTGCACTCCCAGAGTCTGACGGATGGGAGGCCAGGCAGAGTTCTCCAGACTTTCCTGCCATGTGATTCGAACATATCCTGAGGCACAGTTCGCCTGGGGCCCCATGCTCAGAATCATGCATGGCATGTGATGTGCGGGCAGGCTTGAACGATCCCTTGAGGTGTATACTATAGCAAAAGAGCCTGCCTGGCTTCCGAGTCTGCCGCTGGTCCGTGGGTGTGGAGCTCTGACATCGGATGTCGAACCGATCCGGACGGCGACGAAATGTGAGGCTTCGGACTGGAAGGGCTCCCGTGCCGGAGTTCCACGGCAGATGTTGAGAGCAGAGGACGCCAAGCTGTCACCACCCCTTGCACCGTTGCGGCGAGTTTTAGAGGATCTGCTCGCATCAGCTGTTCAAGCAGCTCCGCAGCAGCATCAGCGTGTCAAGCTGGCAGAGCGTGCACTGCCCTTGGACAACGACTTTGCGGGACTGCGCGGCTTCGTGCGTTATGAGCTTGGCGCCCTCTCTTCTCAGGCATTGCGCCTCTACTATCATGCCAAGTGGTTGGCAGAGCGAAATCATGCAACTGCTGCCGAATGGCGATATCGGGAGGTCAGTCATCTTCAGAGCGCACTGCCGTGGCACATAGGTAGGAGGTGTGATGGCACACGAGGCAAGTCGCCTGGCTCGACAAACGCGACGGAATGTCCTAGCAGCCCACTCGCTAGGTCGTCTGGGGTTGGGAGCTAAGTGTCGATAGCTGGCACTGGTAAATGTAGCTGCTTGGGTTACTGCGTTCTTTGAGGTACTTCTTGATCCACTGGCGGCGGCTACACGAAGCGAAAGAGGCAAAGGGTGTGGGACACTGCGGATACGGCGGAAAAATACCCCGTCAATGACTGGAGCTCCAAGGCCTTGCATGAGTCGCAGAGAATCAGCTCGAAGTGCCTCGGAAAGAATCCCGCAGGCCTCCACATCTCTCCCTGCTTCCGGTCCGGTCTAAGGTCAAATCCATTGGCACCGTATTTGCTGGGACTGCTCGAGCGGCAGGCTGGCTTCCGTGTGGCCGCCAAAGAACTCACCGGCCTCCAACCCCAGGATGCTGGCAAAGACACGGAGCGCATCCTTGCCGCAGAGGCCTGCTTGGTTTGTTTTGGAAGGGGGGAATATGTTACGCTAAGCTAAGTGTCGGGGAAGAGCTACTACTCAATGCATGAATATCCCAGAAGGACTACTTATATGTAAGACGTGTGAACGTCCAGGAGCTTATCATCAACGCGGGAGAGCAGCCTTCCTCGGACCGGGCAAGTGCTCTGCACTCATTCGGCGTTTCTTGAAACACAGGAAGCTGTACCCTCTGCTTCGGCGAGCCGTAGATTTTGAGCTCCACTAGCAAGGGTTCTTTATGAATGTGATCGTCTTTCATGTTCTGAAACTCCCATGCTCGTGCCTGCTTGGAAGCCCCCTGGAAGGATCTCGAAGCGGAGAGGCAGCGGTTGATGCAGGTGTCCAGGGCTCAGACCGCTGCGATCATGGAAGACTCCGTCAGTGTTGGACTCCTTGCGATGGCTTAGAAATACCGTGCTGTCGCTTCTAGCCTGCGAGCGGTCTCATGGGAAACCAGCAAGACTACTGCTGCCCTGCCGAAGCGCCAAATCTACGGTCTCTGAACCTTGCGCCATAATCGGCTGTGAAAGCAGCTCCGGCTCTCGAGGTCAGGCCGTCAAGGTGCGAGCTGCAAACACTGCCCCACATCAATACATAGCTCTGCACACTTCTGTGGCTACAGATATCGCGGCGATTTCAATTTTAGCAGACTGCCTGGCCTGCCGCGACTCCGGGCTGAGGGCTGTTTGGCATATTATCCATTCGGAGCCATTGGCCCCTTGAGAAGTCGCATGCCCCTGCGTGGTGAGATGAAGATCGAACGAACCCGATTCCATAAGGCCATAAGGTCACTCCGGAGGATTTGGCCTGGTTGAAGCATGACCTGCTTGAAGTTTTTGTTGGTATCCCCGGTTGGTGGATGACGTAGGCTCAAAGCTTTCATACTGAAATGTAGGAATATGCATAGTTTCGAACCCAGTTCCGGACAGCCAAGGGTTTTGCCCAATCAAACGCAGAGTGGAAGCGACCTGACGCATCCATGAAACTTCTAAATCTTCTAAGTCTGACATCTGAGACCGAGAAACTGCTCACGAATAGGGGAGTGGCATTCATGCAGCAATCGTGCCAATCACAGTGAAGGGGCCGGGAGTAACTGCAGAGCCCAAGACTGTGAACTGCAGTTTTGAAGGCATGAGACCGACAGGGCCCCACATGCCGTCGTGCCGAGGATAGGTTTCTGGCGCCAGGCAGAGACTTCACTTCAGCCATCCCGTGCACGCGTTGATCCTGTCAGAAGCCTTCAGTTAACAGAGCACAGCGACTACCATGGGTCTGGTTCATGTTCTTTTGATGTTACACAGTCATTGAGAATGACCATGTTGCCAGGGGCTGCTTTGACATTGCCGATTCCGCGTACGTGGTGATCTGCACTTTCAGACTCTGGGACTAATCGTCGCTGCTGCTTCGTGTGTGCTTGACGATGATGTTTCCTGATGGTATGTTTGTATGCATGCGTAATTATCTATATATATATATATACATACAAGCAATGTGTGTGTGTGTGTGTGTGAGTGCGGAGGTAGGTATATATACATATATATATATATATGTATGTATGTATGTATGTCTGTCTGTTTGTAGGAATGTATGCGTATGTATGTGCGTATGTATGTGCATGTATGTGTATGTGTATGTGTATGTATGTATGCATGTATGTATTCGTTTAATGTACGTGCATAAATACGTGCTTGCATGACCATACCTAAGCTATATATGTACTGTGTTGTGCATAGCTTG
>CAJNDV010030336.1:29857-43277 GCA_905221635.1 Symbiodinium sp. CCMP2456 | reverse complement strand
GCTTATGGGAGACTACCCACCTTATAACTACCCACCTATAATGGGCTTAGACTATACTAAGCCCTTATAATAACCCGTTAAACCCTAAGGCTCCAAATGGCCCAAAGTAGGTACCATTTATAGACTTTAGACCCCAAAGTAGGTACTATTTGTATACTTGGAGTCTAAGGGAAAGGCCCTAAACCCTAAACCCTAAACCCCTAAACCCTAAACCCTAAACCCTAAACAAGCCCTTATAGTAACCCGTTAAAGGAGCTAGCTACTAACCCTAAACCAGGGGATGGATGGTGCCGCAAGTCCCGGAGTGACTCTGCACTGCAACTAAGGAATGCTCTTGAAAGCCGATGGGCCTTCTTGCACTAACCAGGGACCCGAACCCATCGGCCCCAACACCCCAAACCTAAAATCCTACTGGCCCTAGTGGTTTGGGGTTTAGGGATTTAGGATTTAGGGTTTAGGGTTTAGGGTTTAGTATAAAGTGTAATTTCATAACGGTTTGCGTGTATTATGGAACAGGCCCAAGCACATAATAATGAAGTGTAGTACTCCAAAACCCTGCTTTATCGGTCTTCTTACCTACTTTTAAGAACTCCAACTTCTGTTAAAATATTTGCTCTCGGTATTTCGGGTTTCGGGGTTTAGGGTTTAGGGGTTTACAGGGATGAGAGGGTTTAGGGCCATACGGTTAAGGGTTTCGGGGTTTAGGGGTTTAAGGCTTCTGGGTTAAACAAGGAATGTTACTCGCAGAGAGGGGGTCTCCGGTATCTCTGCAGTACGAATAAGGTGCAACTAGGCTACCGGATCATGCACAGCCTCACCTGCGCCACACTACAACGCTAAGTAACAACTATTGGTGCCTTGATGTCTTAATGGTGCCGATCTTTTCTCTCTGGGAGTTTGCTTGAACTCGTGATGCTGCCGGTTTTGGCGAAGGATTTACACGAATGGTTCGAAGTAAGTAGTCTTGGGCCTGCCAAAAGACGAGCGCCATGTACTACTTTTGGCAAAATTGCAGGTAGTAACATGACTAGCCGTTCCTGCCTGCTGAACTCAACTCTAAACCCTAAACCCTAAACCCTAAACCCTAAACCCTAAACCCTAAACTGTAATCCCTGGACTCCCGAAACCCGAAATCCTGTGCCCTACACCCTACAACCCCTACTCCCCTAAATCCTCGGTTTTCGGGTTTTAGCGTTTAGATTTCTTCCTAGTAGTAACAACAAGCAATTATAGTAAGTAATAACCAGAGCCATGATTAACAATACTTATTTCGACATTATTGTAGTCTAGGGACCCAGAGACTCCAATACCCCTTGATTCAGGAATATACCTTAAACCTTATTAGGGGATCCTACTATATTTTGACGTATATTCCTTAACCCTAAACCCTAGAAACCCTTATAGATCCCTTTAAGGCCCCCTATGGTTTTAGGTCTATTCCTTACTTAAGGGGTCTTGGAGTCTCTGGGGACCCTAAACCCCAAACCCTAAAACCCTAAAACCCTAAACTCTAAACCCTAAACCCTGTAACTTAAGATATATTCCTGAATTAAGGGGTATTGTAGTCTCTGGGGATGTCCCTCAGAAAAGGTCGAAGCTCTCCTTCTTCCAGTCCTTGGCCTGATTCAGGGCTCTGTGTCGGGCTCACGGTGAGCGGTTTAGGTTTGCTTTATTGTGTTAAGGGTTTAGGGTTTAGGGTTTAGAGCTTAGGGTTCAGAAAGTGTGGTGTAAAGCAGGGTTATAGTTCTAGGTAAGTGCAGTCAGCCCCCAATTAAGGTACGTACAGCCCTGCTTTTTGCTGCTTGCTATGTCGATTAGCTCTGGACCCGAAACTCCGTAAGCCTTAAACACATGAAATACTTAGAACCCTGCTTGAAACCTGCTTGACACGTCCCATGGCCCTTCAAGTGGAGTGTGCTTTCCAGCCCAAGATTTTTTTATGATGCTGAAACATCCTGGACGCACCAAAAACCCCAAACCCGGTAACCGTAAGCTACAGCTTAGTGAAACGCTCAAGGCTGCAAATTACACTACAACATTGCAAGTCTGATATTGAAAAACCAAACAATCTCCACCAACCTCTCCCAATCCGCAAATAAGTAATTGCCCATGATAATATTTTGGGGGGTCCCTTGTTGTAATTATAATTTATAAGATACCCCAAAAGCCTATCCTAATTACTAAGGCCCAGTGCCCTCCAAAAGCCGAGCCCCTCTGAGGCCGAGGACATCTCCGAACCTAGGCCCGACGACTCCGAAAAACAGGGGCCAAAAAGGTCTTGGGTGCTCCTTTAAAGGGTTCCTTAAAAGGTTCTATAAGGTTTAGGGTTTAGCGTTTAGAGGGCCTCAATGACAAGAATCGGGTTTTGGGGTCCTTTATAGTGTAGTTACAATAAGGAACCCCCAAAGTAACATAGGTAAGTATTGAGGCCCCTATATTAATGAGATCGAATTTCCCCCCGACACACACACAAACACGCAGAAGAAAAGAACAGCCATCTAGGTAAACAGTGAACACCTGCTAAGTAAATCAATAAATAAGTATATATATATATATGTATATTTTTTCATTTACATCTATATGTATAAATATATATATATATATACAAATACAAATATACATAGACCGATACATAGATTAGATAGATAGATCGATAGATAGATAGATAGACAGATGGATAGACAGATATATAGACAGATAGATAGACAGACAGATAGATAGACAGTACAGAGAGACAGACAGTACAGAGACAGAGATGGATGGATAGATAGATAGATAGACCCTATATTCACATAATTCTGAGCCCATTCCGCAGCCCATGCGTACAACATAAGACCCTAGTATTTTGACCCGTTCTTCGACCCTAAACCCTAAACCCAAAACCCTAAGGCGTTAAACCCTAAACCCAAAACACTCAACCCAAAACCCTAAACCCAAAACCCCAAATCCAAAACCCTAAACCCTATCGATCGGCCTTCCATTCTCCGAAGCTCATGGCGCTCTGGCTGGAGAGGATGCCGTGCGGGATGCTCTTCTGCAGTTGCCCAGAGACTCCAATACCCCTTAATTAAGGAATATACCGGTTTAGGGTTTAGGGTTTAGTACCTTAAATCTTATTAGGGATCCTACTATAGTTTAAGGTATATTCCTTAATTAAGCGGTATTGGAGTCTCTGGGTGGAGGGGTGTAAGGGTTCTTAAGGATGTTTGGGAGTGCGGGGTCTACAGTTTAGGGTTTAGGGATCTTATGGGTTTGGGGTCTATAGTTTAGGGTTTAGTCCAAGGTTTAGCTGGGGTTTAGGGTTTGGGACTTAGAATTTCCTGCTTCGTCAGGGGGTGGGGAGGATTTTAAGGGGATTTATGGAGTTTAGGGCACTACGTGGAAGTTTATGGTTTATAGGTTGGAGTTGGAGGCATGACTGTAGAGTCTGTAGAGTTTAGGGTCCAGGTCAATAGATTATGCCCTCACCTCCAGCCCAAAGCGGGGCAGCCGCTGAGCGGTGTTGTTGCGCTCCCAAACTCTGGGCAGCTAGCGACACCCACGCAGGATCTCCACGATGCGGTGAACTTGGGGGTTTCAAGTCTTTCCTGCACATCCAGCCGCACGACCCGAAGTGGTACGTACGGTTGTCAAGTGAGAGTCAGCCATACTACTCTGGCAGCCCTTCGCGCAAGAGCAGTTCCTCGAACTAGGTAACCTTCTGAGCGCCTGCCAAGCACGCCACTCTCAACAAACGACCGCCAGCTGTGCCCTAAACCCTAAACCTGAAACCCTAAGCCCTAAAACCCCACAGGCCATAATCAACAAGCTGCCTTTGGAGTAACACTAAGGGTCCATGAACCTATCTAGCATATACCGTGGCCTCGAAGGGCTTGATCATGCGGGTACTCCGAGGCCCATGTACAAACTACATCGGTGCACTGAGCCGCGAGCGAGCCCCAAATCCTTCGACTGGGCTTTGCAGCAACCAGGGAGAACAAAGATCCAAAGTTCTATGTCGTGATGGACCCTTTAAGGGAAACATCCGAAAAACTAATGAAGTATAGTACTCCAGAACCCAGTAGCTTAAACCCTAAACCCTAAACGCTTAGGCTCGAAGCTTGGGGCTTAGCAAACTCAGAGGTGTAGGGTGTAGGGTTTGGGGTTGAAGGGTTTATATTAGGGTTTACGGTGTAGAGGTTTAGGGTTTAGGTGGTTTGGGCTTCAGGGGTTTAGGGTCTGCAGTGTAGTCTAGGGGTTTAGGGTTTATAGTGGACGGATTTAGGGTTTAGGGTGTAGGGTTAATGACGTGAAATAACCAAAACTTAAGCAACCCAAGGCCAGCACACCCTACAAGCCCTATGTCCTTCCCCAAATGCAAAACCAGGGTGCTGCACATAAACCCTAAACCCTACCCGTAAACCGCCACCCATACTAAACTTTAACCCCGGACTGAAACTCCTGAAAGAGAAGCCTCGTTCCCTTCATGTTCGAGACCGTACCGCTCATTTTTGTTCAAGAGCTTTAGCAGTCTAGGCGTTTCAGGGTTTGAGGGTCGGGCCTATATGGCATAAGCTTAGGGTTTAAGGTTTTGGGGTTAGGGGGTTTAGGGTTCAGGGTTAGGGGTCCGCAAGATTAAGGTTTAATTAAGGTTAGGGGTCCGCAAGACTAAACAGCAAAAACCCAACTCCCGAATCCTCGAGTCCCTCCGAGCAGGACACCCCGTCTGTGTAGAGCTCCACTTTGTCGCCCTGCGCCCACGAGCACGGAATGAGGGAGTGGGGTGTTATATCATGTGTCATAGCATCTGTACATATATATATATACATATACGTATATATACATCTATACATCTACAGACACAAATAATATGTATTTGCTGCTTTGGCCCTTTGCGCATGAGGGGTGAGGCCCTATGACCTAGGATCGATACTTGGGTCTGCATGTTTATAACCCCGGATCGGCGACACAAAAACACGATGATGGCGATGATGGAGCTGCCTACGTCGGTTGCTGCACTTTGTGTATGACGGATGCTCGCATTGTACTGATTTGGAATATGAGAAATACTGCTGGCCAGCTCTTATGGCCTCTTTGCAATGCTATTCCTGACTTGTATTTCCAGTTTTGCTGGCTTTCTGGATACTGATACAAGCGTTATTCCGCCACTGTTCCAGATTGCCAAAGCCATACAACCCTAAGCCCCAGACCTTCCCAAACCCACAGCCCCGAAAAAAATGAAGTGCTTGTTACTTGTTGAGCGTAAAGTGGCAGATGAAGGGCCGGGTTTCAGGCCATGAGGTCTGCTTGTTCGCGTCTACAGGCTTCAAGGGTTAACGGTTATGCTTCTGTTGCTTGTTGTGTTCGGGTCTAGCGCCCCATAGCCGTGCAAAGTTTAAGGTTCAGGGTTTAGGGATGAACCCTAGATCAACCTTATCATGACTTGGCACCACTGGTAGTGCCCCGACTGCCTGTACCGTAACACTCCCCTAAACCCTAAACCCAACTATCCTCTATTAATATAGGAGCCTAGATACTTGCCAATACTATTTTGGGGGTTCCTTATCATAAGTATAGTATAACATACCCCAAACCGTACGTATTCTAATCATGAAGGCCCCTATATTATGTGAGAGGGTCGGCTTTCAGGCTTCTTTCTTGCCTGGAGCACCAAGCCGGTAACCGGACTCACCCGGAGGTTTCTTGATATTGTTTAGGGTTTAGGGTTTAAATAGGGTTTAGGGAGGTTCCCTTTCTGGTCGTCAATTTGATCAGGATCCTACCGCAGAGACTGCTTCTTGGAGTTTGCTTCTTACCTAAACCCCCTTAACCCTAAACCCTAAACCCTAAAACCCTAAAGCCCTAAACCCTAAACCCTAAACCCTCTCTGTTCTGAAACTCCCTTGTACCAAGGCCTCTCCGGCTCTCTCAAAGCGCCTCGTTGTCCCAGACGCTCTCGAGAATGCTGAGCTCCACGTTGGAGAGATCCACGTAGTTCATGCTGACGCCATGGATGTGGTCTAAATTCCGAACCTCTCGGTGATTTATGGGGTTTAGGGTTTAGGGTCTAAGTTCCGCACCTCTCGGTGATTTATGGGGTTTAGGGTTTAGGGTTTCATTCCCGACGGAACGGTATATAATGTTATATGAGACTATAGTAAGTACAGTAGTTGTAGTCTATGTTACCGTGTAATTATCATATTGTATTAAAGCGTATTAAACCAATAAGGCCTTAAAGAACCCTGAACCCAAAAAGCTTAGGGCTTTTGGGTTGACGGGTTTAGGTGTTTAAGGTGGCGAAGAAGGTCGCCCTAGTCAAAGTTAAAGTGGTTTGGGGCATCAGGGTTTTAGCTTAAACGTTGGGGCCTAAATAACCAGGGCCTCGGTATATTTTACGATTATAGATCAGAAGTTATGACAAAGACAAAAAGAGAGACGAAAAGGATGATTATGGTTGCATTCTTCGGGCCCCGTTCTTCGAGGTCGAGGGGTAACTAGACTGATTTTATTCAAGTGTGCTCGACGCTTCCTAAGATTCCTTGCTCCCTGAACAACTCCTCCAGCCCGAACATGGGGGTCGGATGAGGGTTTAGGGTTCTGGGTGTAGGGTTTAGGCCCTCCCCACACAGCTTAAACCGCGCAACATCCTGAAACGACACTGAACGTGTAACCAAACAAACCGCTTCAGAGTCCTGCAAGGTCAGTTAATGGTTTTAGGGCTTAGGGTTCACGACCTTGACAAGAACCATTGTACTGCAATACAGGGGCCTTGGGTTTGCGGGGTGTTGCGCAAAGCAATGTTACGGTAGGGATTACAAAGAGATCTTGTAACTTATGACTAACTTGTTCAAATTAAAACCCATCAAATCTAAACAACCCTATAGAGCCCTGTCAACATCTGTCAACCCTGTCGAAAGGGGTTTCGAACACTTCTGCCGCCATGCAGCCCCGTGGGGATTGCCAGCGGGAATGAATATGAGCTCTCCGGCCTCCTGCACGGATGATAGTTTGGCGGTTTGAAAGTTTTTTCTTTCTTAGGGGCTCGAGAAGTTCATAGGGGTATATCACTAGAGGTCGTATATAGTTTCTAGGCTCCGCCCCAAACTCCGAGTCTCCTGGATACCGACGAACTGCTCGGCATACCTTCAGGGTTTAGGGTTTAGGGCTTAGGCTTTAGGGGTTTAGGGGTTCAGGGATTTAGGGTTTAGGGGTTTAGGGGTTTAGGGGTTTAGGGTTTAGGGGTTCAGGGGTTTAGGGGGTTCAGGCATACCTTCCGAAGCATCGCGGCTGAGGGTTCGCGTTGCAGAGAGTTTATAGGGTCAAGCCCAGGAGCTTCTTTTAGGGATTCGGGATGTTTAGGGTTTTTTTTTTAAGGGCCCCCTTTTCGTGTCAGTTTAAAGCTTCGCGACAAGCCCATGTTGGGATGTTTAGGGTTTAGGGTTTAGGCATGTTGTTCAGGGTCTAGGGATGTTAGGGTTCAGGGTTCAGGCATGTTGTTTAGGGTTTGGGGATGTCTAGGGTTTCGGGCTTAGGGAGCTGAGGCTAAGGTTGAAGGTCTAGCCTTTAGGGTTTAGGGTTTAGGGTTAGGATTTCTCCTGAATTCGTGCTGCGCGTCGAACGCAAGATGCTCAAGCAATGCTCATTCTAGGGCAGTACAGGGGCCTTAATAATTAGAATAGGTTTTTTTGGGGCTCCTTTACAGGGTTTCCGTAAAGGGTTCTATCAGGGCTACTAATTATAAGGATTTAGGGTGCACGGGCCTTAATAATTAGAATAGGGTTTGGGGGTCCTTTATGATATAGTTGTAACAAGGAGCCCCCAAAATAATATAGCTAGTTATTGAGGCCGCTACAGTATGGTGGGGGGCTTGGGGTGGAACGGACTTTCAATCATACCTGAAACCTCGAGTTTGAGCAGACCTCTTCAAGCCTAAAAATCGGATAAACCCTAGAAGCCCTAAACCCTAAACCCTAAATTCTAAACCCTAAACCCTAAACCCCAGAAGCCCTAAACCCTAAACCCTAAAACCCTAAACCTCTCTACACCGTATCAGCCTATCGAAGCCTGACTTCAGGCAGATCTCCCGGCTATCCACCCTCGCAGGTCCTCCCCCCCAAGGAATTTCTTTATATGGGTAGTTGTCAAATTATGGTCCCTGTTTGGGGTACCCTAAATAATAGGTGCCGTATTATAATAAGGACCCAGAAGGGGACCATCATTTTGACAACCACCCATATAATATCATTTCTTATCTTATGTAAACTACTTAATAGTATATCAGTATATCAATAGTAGCACTAGGAGTGTTGTGCGGTTTCAAGAGGGTGTTGTAGCTTCCCTTGATCCTCATCCAGGCAGAAACCCCCAAAAAAACAACTGCTGAAAACCCATAACGAAATCTCTAAACCCTAAACCCTGAACTCCAACCTCTAAATCCTAAAACCTAAGCCCAAAACCCAAAACCCGAAACCCTAAGCCCTAAACTCTAATCCGAAACCGGACACCCCGCGGGGACCCAGAGCCTCGCCAGTGGGAACCTCCGGGGTTTCGGGTTCAGGGTTTGGGGCTTAGGGGTTGGGGCTTAGGGTCTAGGGCTTGGGGCTTCCGGTTAGGGTTTAGGGCTGGGGGTTTGGGGCTTAGGGTTTAGGGTTTAGGGCTTAGGGTTAGGGTTTCGGTTTGAGGGCTTGGGGCTTAGGGTTAGGGATTGCTTTTTTGGGGTATCGCCGATTTGTTCATCTTGTATGACGATGCTTCCGGCTGGCATGGTTCAGGCTGGGGGTTTGGATTTTTGGGTCTTGTTGGGTCTTGGGATTTAGGCTTTAGGGGTTAAGTGCGATCGTTAAAGTTACATTTGTCGCTGAGAGCTGCGAAGAACCCCAAGTTCTTGCACGATAAGGGCCTGAACGATTAGTAACAATCTCCTCTTGTAGCCCCTATGATGTAGGGGCCTTAATCATTAGAATAGGGTTTTGGGGTAGATGGTGCTATCATTATCATAAGGAGCCCCCAAAACAGTATAGGTAATTATTAAGGCCCCTATATTAGTTCACTACTCACTAGATGCACCCCAGAACCCTTTTCCAAGGTCGTGTCGAAACACCTTCACATTACTACAAACAGCTCGTATCATGTTTACCAGTGGCCACAATGCAAAACAAACGCTTCATCCATATCCTGATCTGCTGAGCCTCATTTTCAATACGCTTGTTGATCAAGACTCCTTCATCCCGGAATGACCTTCTTGGATTGGAAAACGAACTTTCGCAACTCCATCGCGGAACTTGATATGAATGCCAAATGAGGAAGAACGCTTCGGGGGTCAGGCTATAGAGGGACCAAATAATTACCCATACTATTTTTGGGGGTTCCTTATTGTGAGAAGTATAGTGTAATGGGCCCCAAAACCCTATTCTAATTATTAAGGCCCCTCTATTTCGGGCGTCCAAATTGTCTCTTCCAAGATGAACTTAAGCGCAGAACTTCCTGTAGGCATCAAGGTTTCTTAGATGGATGTCTGCATTGAATTCTGCATCTTGCCAGCTGTCTACATGTAATGTCTAAAAATACATATATACACATGTACTCATACATGTACATATACCAGTTTATTAATCAATACATACATATGTATGTATATATATATACACACGCATGCACGCATGAACATGTATAAATACATGCATTTTCACTACACAAACAATAAATAAGTCAACTCATACCCAGAACAGAAATGAATACAACATACATATATCTACATATATATATATGATAGAATATTGCAGCGAAGCCACTTCTGCAGATCTGGCTGGAAGATGTCCAGGTGAAAGTGCGCGCCGTTCGGGCTGTAGTACCTTGCTTTCGAACTTGCTTTTGTTTTTGTTTGAGGGGGGGGGTGCTCCGTCAAGACCCCTATGTTTGGGATTGACAATCGTATATATATTTATATAGTATATATACCTAAACCCTAAACCCTAAACCCTAAACCTTATGCTCCGAGAGAGTGTGTGAAGCTAGAAGCTGCTCTTTACTTTAGCAGCTGCAGCATGGTAAGGGCCTCGACCGAAGCTAGGGTGTAGGGTTAGGGTTTAGTGCGCCAAGGAGCAAGTTGATCAAGTCCTTGCGCGAGAAGAACCGCCACTCCTGCCACTTTGCGCGTACTTAAGTTGTGAAGGACTGCGCGAATTATAGGTTCCGTTTGTGTGGGTACCTGAACACGAACAAGAGCCGACAGTCAGAACCACTCATGCCACCCTCGCCCGTAAGGACAGCAAGAGCTTACTTCGGAAGAAACTGCACTTGTATGCACACGCGACAAGAACAGTGTCCCCTGCCGGGAAGATTGTTGGAGGGGCGGCCGGGGCCAGAGCTTGTCTACGGAAGCATCAAAAATGAGATGAAGGTGGAATTTCGATTATCGCAGCTACCCTGCACGACCTGGTTTGAGAAATGGAACCTGGGACGTTTCGTGTGCACAGTTCAGAGTGGGCATCGCGTCCTTGCGACCGCTCAGGAGATGCATCATGAAGTTGGTGTTGCCGGAATCCTTGGTACGGCTTCTACGGATTAGGGTTTAGGGTTTACAAGGGTTATGTAGGAGCTTTATGTCCTCGGTACACATGTAAAGAGAGGATTTGTAAGGAACTGACAAGGGCCTGACTGTAATGTAGGGGTGTTAAGAATCAGAATAGGGTATTGGGGTCCGTTGTACTGTAATTCTAATAAGGAACCCCCAAAATACTATTGGCAATTATCTAGGCCCCGAAACCCTAAACCCTTATGGTAGCCGTTATAGAACCCTTTCAAGGGTGTCCTTTAAAGGAGCCCCCTAAACCCCTATCCCACTTACCTCTACTAATGGAATTTTAGGGGGTTCCGCTTCGGATGCTCGGGTTTGAGGTGCTCAGGCTGATAGGGTTCGGGACAACGCTGGGGTTCTTTTTAAGGGAGTCAATTTAAAGTTACCATACTTAGGGTGTAGGGTTTAGGGCTTAGGGTTTAGGGCCGAGAGCACATTAAGAAATGTGGCTTCTTTTTTATGGCAAATTGAAGTAAATCCCTTAACAAGAACCCAAAATGGGTTTCGGGATTATGCTTTCAGAGATCGGGGCGAATGCTGTGGGTGTCTGCAAAGGTGCCATAGAAAACGATACTCCTAGACCTTACATTGCAGGGTCCTTAATAATTAGAATACTGTTTTGGGGTCCTTTACAGTATAATTCTAGTGAGGAACCTGTAAAATAATATATGTAACTATTTAGGCCCCCTATATTACATCCTTATACCTATTGCCGAGCAGCTCTTGCGGAAAACGGCCTAACACCTTCTGTGCCACTCCGTTCCTGTAGTAGTAGTAGTAGTAGTAGTAGCAGCAGCAGCAGCAGTAGTAGTAGTAGTAGTAGTAGTGGTAGTCGTGGTAGTCGTCGTGGTAGCAGTAGTAGTAGTAGTAGTAGTAGTAGTAGTAGTAGTAGTAGTGGTAGTCATAACAGTAGTAATAGTAGTAGGTCGTAGTGGCAGTAGCACCAGAAGCAGCTGTCATTGCATTTATAACTGTGGCCATCATCGTAGTCATCGTCATGACCAGGTTTGACAATACAAGTCACCAAAACCCTAAACCCTAAACCCCTAAACCCCAAACCCTAAACCCTTAAACCCTAAACCCCTAGACCCTAAACCCCTAAACCCCAAAAAAACCTATATACTCATTTTCGAGGTCGAGACCACGATCCCGCAAGAGGAGTCTGCAGCTGAGGCTCAATGTGCATCGCACTCCTGGGCTGTATAATAACTACCCTAAACCCTAAACCCTAAACCCCAAATCGTGATTATTATAAACCCTAAACTCTAAACCCTAAACCCTAAATCGTGATTATCATAAACCCTAAACTCTAAACCCTAAACCCCAAATCGTGATTATTATAAACCCTAAACCCTAAACCGTGGCCTAAACCCTCGAGGCCCCAGAGTCTGAAATCCCCACATCTTTCCCTGAAGTACTGTGTAGGGGCCTGTATAACTAGGACAAGCCTTTCAGGTATATTCTCGTATGTATATATATATATATGTATACAGAGGGATATAAACGAACAGGTACAGGGCCAACAGTAGAGGTTGCAGGTACATTGTAGCATGCACAGCTGAGGACAATAAGGGCAGGTGAGTTCCTCCTGTTTGAGGTTTGCGGGTTGTTGGCTTGGGGGAGTAATATAGGGGTCTTAATAGTTAAAACAGGGTTTAGGGGCCCATTATAGCATAGTTATAACAAGGAGCCCCAAAAAGTATAGGTAAACATTTATTAAGGCCCCGGCATTATGTGGCCCAGGGTTGTGTTCAGGGTCCGGGTTTGGGGTTCAGGTCGGCCAGGATCCACGCCAGCATGAAAACTAAACGACTCACACCCTTTCTTGATCTGAAGATGTTGTTGTTGCTCATTCGCATCTCAGTAATGCGATTACTCAGGCTTGTGTTCTTCTAGATGAATTTATTTCTACTACTGATTGGACCTTTTCCCATGGTCCCATTCCGCCAGACACATAGATTTGGGCGGTGAAGGTGTACCTCAAGTCCTCGAGATGCAAACCTTCGTGCTCAGGCTGTTACCACACACCTCACATTGCAAAATCAACGACGCAAGTCCTCAAAATGCAAACCTCCGAAAACTTTAATCCCCAGTCGCAGCATGCCATGGCCACCTAAACTACAAAACACTGCATGGGCAGGTGTGTATGTACTTATGCATGAATGTATGCTGCACCATATACGTATTTATGTATGTACCGTATCCATCAAGAGTGGGAGTCAGAACGAGACAAACAACTTCGAGTGAACCACATTGAACCTGCATACCCAAGCTTCTAAAATCTGTCCTTTTCAACCCCTACACCTTCACGGATTATGATCTCCTGGTCCGGACCTTACATCGCACAAGAAACGAGCAGATATGCTCGTGAACCGAGACAACATGGTAAGACAGACTCAAGTCAAACGCCCCGGAACTGTGTACCTCTGAAGTCAGAACCCTCGACCCTAAATCAAACAACCTGAAGGCCTCCAAACCCTCAACCCTGACCAATCTCGCAAAGATGCAACGTCTCATTGGACCCGATGAAAAGGCTCGGCCAGGTATGCCTGGAAACGGTTTGGGGTTTAAGGCCCTGGAGGGTTGAGGTTTAGGGTTTAGGGTCTTGGGGCTTAGGGCCCTAGAGGGTTGCAGAGTTTAGGGGCCTCGGGCTTGGGGTTTCGGGGAGTTTGGACCTACTAGCATTTAGGTGTTGTTGCTACGGTATAGTTAGTTAGCGTTTAAAGACTCAAGACTCATAGCTACAGCCTAAACCAAGCGTGAAACCCTGAAGGTTAAACCACTACAGCACTATACTGCACCGCTATTCCCTAAACCCGAAATACCCCTAAACCCTAGCCCAAAAAACAACAACAACAACAACAA
>CAJNDV010030336.1:0-23150 GCA_905221635.1 Symbiodinium sp. CCMP2456 | reverse complement strand
TTAGGGTCCCTGTTATAAGGGTGCCGTACTACAGATATTTTGCGGACCTAATAAGGGTGTTGTACTACAGATAATTTTGGGGGACCTAAACAGGGAACCCGAACTTAGAGAACTACCCATATACAATTTTCAACCCAAGACTCTCAACCCCAATCCTCCCCTTAGGGATGGCACTACCAACCCCGAACCCACAAGAGGCCCTTTGTTTTCCCGGGACGTCGGGGAGGGGTACAGAGTCATATAGCGTCCATGAATCAACATATCGTAGGGTTTAGGTTTTAGGGTTTCCTTGTTGTTGTTGTTGTCGTTGTCGTTGTTGTTGTTGCTCGCGTTGCTACTGCTCTGATCGTGCTTGCACTAGACTACCTATAGAGGGCCACTAGAGGGTACGTATGTCCGGCCAAAACACCGCAAGCAGGCACCCCACCATCTAAGGCCCCCTGGCAATCCTCATGGGACCCTTGTGAAGCCGATTACATCCGCAGCCACATGCCTTCGAAGTCCTCGGCGAGAAACCCTAAACCCTTAACCCTTTCTTCAAGGGCCTCAAGATTCACGCAAGATTTGGATCCTTATCATAACCCTCACTCGGAAGATCCCTGGCGAAGCTAGGACCTTCCTTTAAGACCCCAACCTAGACCCAAAATCCCAAACCCTAGCTTCCATAGTAAAGACCCTAAGGAACCCCAAATCCCAAACACCAGACACCAAGCCTGATCCCCATGAACCTCTTCCTAAGGATCCACGTGCCCAAATGAACCTGCTTTGGACTAACGTACCGTTTTTTGGGACTACAATGAGGACAAGGTATATACTACGGGAGTACATGAAGCCTTAAACAACTAATCCCTGACGCTTATCGAACCCTGATAGAACCCTTCTAAGAAGATTCTAGAACCATAGAACTATAGAACTCTTATAGAATCCTTACAGAAACCGTATAGCATCAATATCGAACCCTTACAGAACCCTGCGGACCCTGGGTAAAAGCCCTCACTCCCCCTCCTCTAGAACTTAAAACCCTAAACCCTAAGCCTCTATGTAGAGCCTAGGATTTAGCGTTTAGGGTTTAGGTAAACCCTAAACCTCCCAAAACCCCAAACCTTAAACCCTAAACCCAAAATCGCAAACCTTAAACCCTAAACCCTAAACCCAAAACCCCAAACCTTAAACCCTAAACCCTGAACTCTAAACCCTAAACCCCCCGAACCCCAAACCTTAAGGACACCCTCTGGCGACTCCCAGTTGCCATTGGCGCGGCAAAGGCGGTGCTTTCCAGGGTGAGCCGCGGTTCCCTTTGGAGCCAGTCCTCCCCACTGCTTATACATATATGTTTATATGTATATATACATATATATATATATATACATGTGTGTGAACATATAAATATGTATGTATGTGTGTAAATAAAAACAAGCACACACATGCATCACATTCCCACTTCTGGTGCATCCACTTCGTGAAACCTTCTGTAGACATTTTTGCCCAATCAAAGGCGAGTCATTACCATAGCATGAGAAAATGTCCAGTCCTTCGGGGACCCTAAACCTAAACCCCATACGACCTGACCTCAACCCTAAACCATAATAAAATACGGATCAATCAACCCGGCTGAACCTCCGCTGCAGTGCGAATGAGATCAAGGAAGCTCCTGCCATCGCACGAGGAAACACAGGTGGGCGATCAGCGCCGCGCCACCTCTAGCGCAAGTATCTGAAAACTCAAGATGGGATTCCAGGGAATGCTGCACCATAGGAAAATAAAGGATTATTAAATATACTAAAGACTACTATTATTGTTATACGACGACGACAACTACTACTACAACTCCTTCTACTACTACTACTACTACTACTACTACTACTACTACTACTACTTATTCTTCAGACTCCAGAGTCGACATTATACTCTCTCACCTCGGTCTTGGGAGATCTTGGCAACCTTCGTTTTTTTACGGGGATTCGGCTTCGCGATACCTAGGGCTTATCGGGTTTACGGCTTCGGAGCGGCATGGATGCGACGGTAGTGCCATGTACAAATATGTGTGTATATATATATATATACAATGTNNATGTATGCATGTATGCATGTGTGCACTAATCATATTAGTGAGAGGCTGTGGGGTTTGGGCTTACTTGAGCGTCGTTGACAGTGCGAAGTAGGGCCCTGACTAAGCACCTTGACCGGGCTCTGAAATGTCAGGTTGATCGACAGATGGGTGGACAGGGGCACAGGTAGAAGATGCAAGGATGGCGGGATGGATGGATGGACGGNNGGATGGACGGATGAACGGATGGACGGACGGACGGATGAAGCGATGGACGGATGGACGGATGGACGGATGGAGGGAAGGAGGGAAGGAGGGATGGGGGGATGGAGGGATGGATTGATGGAGGGACTGGATCGATGGAGGGAGGGAGGGAGGGAGGGATGCATGGATGGATAAAGGGGTAGTTAGGGCGTGTTTAACATTCGCAGACAGATAGACAAATAAATGGACACCCTAACCCCGACCTTAACCCCACATAACCTACATACCTTTACACCAGGACTTGTAGCAGGAACGAAGGTTCGCTCTACCGGCGGCCCACAAACTCTACACGCCAAGCCACCCATCCAAGCCTAAACACTAAACCCTAAACCCTGAACCCCTACACCCTGAAACCCAAACTCCCAATAATCGAGGATCCTGGGACTTAGTAAGTAAGCTTATATAAGTCCCTAAAATGGAGATACAAGCAGTTATAAGTATAGTTTTAGGGTTTAGGGTTTAGGGCTTAGGGGTTTAAGTATAGTTTCAATAGTTTGGACCCTACTTACTAAATCCCATGATCCTTCAAGTAACCCCCCCAAAAAACCCTTATAGAACCCCTATGAATAGACCCCTTTAAGGAACCCGACTTGGAGGATCGTGGGACTTAGTAAGTAAGGTTATAAGTCCCTTACATGGGGTCATAAGTAAACATACGTACAGCTACCGTAATTATAACCCTACTTACTAAGTCCCGTGATCCTTCAAGTAACCCCCAAAAAACCCTTATAGAACCCCTATGAATAGACCGCCTTTTAAGGAACCCGAGTGAGATGAAGAGAGCCGCCTCCTAAGGAGTGACCAGTGAAGAGGATGTGACAGCGACCAGATGTCTGCGAGAGCGCCTGGCGGTGCTGCGCTGTCTTGCGCTTCAGAGCTTTCGGCATCGAGGTCTTAAGAATTTAGGGTTATGGTTTTTAGGGTTTAGGGTTTAGGGTTGAGGGGGTTTAGAGTTTAGGGGGTTTAGGCGGTTTAGTGGGTTTAAAGGGTTCAGAGGGTTGAGTGGGTTTAGATGGTTTAGGCGGCTTAGAGGGTTTAGGGCTTAGGGGTTCCGGGTTTAGGGTTGAGGAGGGCTCGGGTAAGTATGAGCTGGGGACTTTAGAACTTTGGGGTTTAGGGTTTAGGGGGGCACTTGACGGTTCACCGGTAGTTATAATAAGAAATATAGTGGCAAGTTCTTTAATTCATTGGGATTTCGATCAAGTTTCGATATACCTCCTCACCAACTCTCTGATCCTCTCGGGTTTAGGATGATCCCTAAACCCTCAACCCTAAACCCTAAACCCTAAACCCTCAACCGATGATTCCCGGGGAGGGATGAGAGATGCTGGTTGGAAATTGGCAAGAGCTGCGGGCGCTAAGCCCATGCAATGTAGGGGCCTTAATAGGTAGAATAGGGTCTTGGGCTCCTTCATATAGGACATAATAAGGCAATAAGGGGCCCTAACAATAATATGGGTAATTATTTAGGCTTCTATAGTAGAGGCCTGAAATAGACAGACGCTGACTAGGGCTTGCTGGGCATAGACACGAAGGCCAGACAGAAACGGGAACTTAAAAGTAACCTTACTTGGAAGACCATGGGACTTAGTAAGTAAGGTTATAAGTCCCTTAATTGGGGTTGTAAGCATAGTTACCCTAATTACTTACTAAGTCCCATGATCCTTTAAGTATAGCAAGCTTAGTCTTCCAGGCCGCTACACTAGACTGCTACCAGACCCACGATTGACGCTAAAGCCCTAAAGCCCTCCCTAAACCCTAAACCTTCATAGTTCATAGCAAGAAGTACCCAACCATGGACAGGGTTGTGGTGAAGGCTACAAGTTTTGGGGTATTTAGGGGGTTTAGCGTTCAAGGTTCAGGGACAAGCGTTGACACATATGATAATTATGATGCCAACTTGTTTAGAGGAGAGGGGATAGTGTAGTATAGAAAATATTAATTAAGACAGCTACATTAAGTGCCTCGGAGACTTTTCCTTTGAGCGACTCTTCGTGTTGCAGGACGTCGCTCTGCACCTGCTTGATTGGCTTCACGGCGTAGGGTTTATTGTGTTTACGGTTTCGAGTCAAAGGTTCAGGTGTTCGGCTTTGAAAACTTCGTCTAGCCTTTGCAGGCTCAGCGCCTGTGTGAGCCAAAATGATTTGTTTGTGCAAAGGGAGCTGTACTTGGAGGATCATGGGACTTAGTAAGTATAAGGTTATAAGTCCCTTAACTCCATGATCCGCTAAGTATAGACGGATCAAAAATGATGCTTCGTGCGTCGGCCAGATCATCATCTCCGGCTGCAATTTAAGAATGATGGGATGGAAGCTGTCGAAACCGCGATTGACCTGCGGAAAACCCTAAACCATCCTAAATCCTAAACAAACCCTAAACCCGAAATACATAAACCCTAAGCCCTCAAAGACGGGCCAAGCCTAACTGCGATTCTTCGATTAGGGATCCGGAGGTTGGAGGGTGCATTCTCTGTCTAAAACCATGCAGCCTTGGGTTTGTTCCGTAAGGGAGCTGTAAGGATTCTATGAGGGGATGGTGGGTAAAGGGCTTTAGGGCCTTTAGGGCTTACAGGATTTCGGATTGTAAAAATGCGCGGGGGTCAAAGAAAAAAATTAGGGCTTAAGGTTCGTAGGGTCGAGGCTTCGTCAGGGAGAATTCGCTGTATTTTTTCTAGTGGTTGGCGTACCGGCAAAAAAAAACATCAAAGCGTATGCCACAACTAAAGCTACTCGGTATAGGTCCCACATTAACCCGCCTTGGCGTAGATTCCAGAGTGAGCCCAAACGCTAGGAAGTGTGTCGTGCCACATCCTGAGCTACTTAAAGGATCATGGGACTGAGTATCTCGGGGTATAATTAAGGCACATAAATCTGTATAAACCCTAAGGTACCGATGACCTTTCTGACTAAGTCCCATGATCCTCCAAGCAGGCTAAGGGTTACGAACCCTAAACCCTAAACCCTGATAGGCCCTGGGGTTCAGGGTTCATAATTCTAGGCGTCAAGTTGCGGCACGAGCCTTGTGGACCTCAACGCCCAAGCCCTAAACGGGATCGGGTCCCGTTGTTTCGGTCTGCTACTAAACCCTAAACCCTAAACCCTAAACCCTAAACCCTGAACCCTAAACCCTAAACCCTAATATATGTCTAACTGCATGGATGGGCGCTAGGAAGAGGCTTCAAGATTCACCACGAAGCAGCTCAAGCCCTTGACTCTTTAAACATACATGGGTGGTTGTCAAAATTATGGTGCCTTTTTGGGTCCTTATTATAATACGGCACCTATTATTTAGGGTACCCCAAAAGGGACCCTAATTTTGACAACTACCCACATCTAGTAGGAAGGATCAAGGGAAGTAGCGTGTAGGTTACACATCGACTTCTTGGAAGGGCAATAAGTAATTGCCCCAAAGTATCCATGTAGTTTATATTTCGGCCTCAAAGAACCTTAGAAACCCCTTGAAGGCCTAAGCAATCATAATAAGTATATACTATGATAGGTAGAGAGAGCCGTTTGCGCTTGCCCTGAGCTTCGAATTTACACACGCACACACCGGCCCTTTCTTCCTAGGCCCGAAGAAGATCACCGCTTAGCTTGAGTCATGCTAGCTGCTATGATGCTACAATTTTACTTATCGGGCAATGCCCTACCTGGTTTGTGGAATACATACTGTTTTATGGCAGATCCTAGCCACAAAACTAGATGTGTTACACGAAGGGTAGGGTGTGACCCATGACCCAAGGGCAGGTCTTGGTAGTTCAAGGTGATTCTGAAACGAGAGAAGCCTAAATACTCCGAACCCCACCATCCTCTCAGCTAGAGAGTCAAATCCCGGTTTAGGGCTTAGGGTTGTGGTTCCTCCATCTCGAACCCTGCACATTTCAGGCCCACAGGACACTAAGTAATGTTAACACATTGAGAAATAGGATGCATTTTGGTTTGGGGCTTTACCAGCATACCGAATCCTATCTGCGATGAACTCTAGTGACAGTCCCAAGCATCTGTGCACGAACAGGAGCTGCGGCCAAATCTGTGAAGAGGTCCTGCCAACGAAGGCCCAAAACCACCAACCGTAAACCCTAAACCTTTAAACGCTAAACCAAACCCCAAAACCAAACCACAGGAACCCTAAGCCCTAAACCAAAACCTAGACCGTCAACGCCAAGCCTTGATTTTTTAGACCTGGACGTAACCTTTATGGAATCCTTCAGGGAGGGGGCTTTAAGGGGACCTTACGGAGCATCAGGGAAAAGATGGGCTCTTGGGGAATATACTCACCAGCCGCCCTCCCTACCCTTCACCCTACACCCTAAACCCTAACCCTTAGCATCACAATAGCCCAAAAGCCTTATATAATGGGGTCTTCGGGCCCGAAATCCTTAAAATATGAGTCCTTTGAGGGTACGGGTAAGTCCTTCGAGATCCCATGACAACCCAACCCCGGGATCAAAAACAAACTGTTTCAACCGTTTCAGCCCCCGGGCTCGAAATAGCACAAACGCCAGAGATAAAGTAAGTCAGGTCTTTGGGCCCCAAAAAGCCATAAAATGTGAGTCCTCGGAGCATCAGGGTACTAGACCCTAGTAATAATAGGGGTCATAGCCTACTATTCTGCCGTGTTTGGGGCTACAGGTACGTACTCCCGAACCCCTTAAAGCCACAGCTCACCGCCGCAACCCGTAACTCAACTGTACTCCCCAAGCCTCACATGGTCGAACGCTCGACCATGCAAATTGTGGTTCAAGGTTTCGCGGTTACCCTAGACCCTATAAAGACAACCCCCGAAAGTCCTTCAGGCTTCAGGGTAAATGCTGCACCCCAATCTAGGCCCCTCCAGAGAACCTAACCCTAAACCCTAGACCCTAAACCTTATGCCCTAAACCCTAGGCCCAGATCCTAAACCGAAAATCCTAGGATCTTCATAAGCGGCTTGTGGGTTTAGGGTTGCTAAGCTGGGGCTAAACCTAAACCCTAAACCTTGAATCCCTTTCAAGCGCAAACAAACAGCCGGCGATAGCAAACAAAAAACAACAAAACCCGACCGAGAGGGTCTAGGATCCAGAAAGCCCAGCACTCCTCAATTATGGACACTCTAGATGGCTTGGTATGAGATATGGTATAAAGACTATGAATCTTCATAAATCCTTTCTTGTTGGGCTCGTTTTGGGGAGTCATGGGACCAACTCTTTCCGCAAGCAGCACTTCTGGCGGTTTGTGTTTATGCTCGTGGGAGCAGAGCGAGACCTAGGCGACGTCCTTAAATCGCCGTAAAAGCAGCCACGTATAGATTACAAGTTCCAAGCTTCACTACCTTAGAAAATATGCTCAACAATTCGTGAGTGGGAGTGGTAGTTGCAAAGTACCCTTCCTTTCTTTCCTTGGTTGGGGGGTACCGTGCTCAGCTCCCGGAGGGCCTTTATCAATGACGCACGATCCCTTACACAGTGTGGTGCGAGGAATGTACCTGTACAAGATATAGGGTTTAGGTTTTGGGGTTTAAGGTTTAGGGTTTAGGGTTTAGGGAGGGATTCTTGGTATGGCCTGAGGAAGATTCCTTCATTCAGAGGTATCGCGGGGTCTCTAACTACAAGAACCACGGCCTCATGGACAAGGTTGTGTTTGAGAAACCTCCGTTAAGAAGGCCTTCCAAATTCGAACAGGGTTTTGGGGGATATTCGAATAACATAGTGCGAGAGAGCAGGGGCCATTAAATTCAGACACATCACCCCACCCCCTAAACCTATTGTAAACCCTACACCCTCCCTGAACACGAAAGCCGGGAATGTCTGAACCCAGCTGGTGTCCAGCGGTCGCTTGTCAAACTCCGTCCCTTGCCAAACCACGACGATCATCGTCTCTCGCTGGCCGGGCTCCTGGAAATACTTCGCGGATCGGGGCTTCTTGACTTTCTTTCGGGTGGCGCGATGGAATGTTGCAAATCGCCAAAGGCTACCTAGCGCCCAAAACAAAACCCCCGAGAACTATCAACCCTTTAAACCCTAAGCATCCCTAAACCCTACAGGGGTTCTATAGTGGTTTACATAACCCCACATGGTCCTTGGCCTCAGCCAGGCGAGGCATCTTTAAGACCACCGAGGCGGCAGAGGGCGACCTCATAGTGTTTACAAATCATGGGACTTAGTAGCTCGGGTTCCCGCGGGGTTCTTCGAATGGTTTAGGGCTTAGGGTTTAGGGGAATTTGGGGACTAATTTCGGGCAAATATTGCATCGCTTAGATGCGAGCATGGGCCGCACACGGGCCTTGAAGGCTATCTTGCCGATTGGTAGGCGCCCCCGTCGCGGCCTTACCAACAAGCCTCCCATGCACGTGTCTCCGGGAGCACAGCAGTTCGCCGGTTCTTTGCTTGGCGGCAGGGAAAGCATGACACCATCCATCGGATGGGCTTCTCGTGCAGCTTTGCCTTTGTCTGCCTTGCTGCACTGTACTTCCGCTTCTGAGCACCCCCCCCCCCAGGATCCCGGAGAATCTGGCGGATACTAGGCTCCCCTGAACCCTAACCCCTAAACCCTTAAACCCTTAAACCCCTAAACCCTAAAACCCTTAAACCCCCAAGCCCTAAACCCCTAAACCCCTAAACCCTAAACCCTAAACCCTAAAGCCCCAAACCTAAAACCCTATAAAAACCCCTTTAAACCCCTGAGCCCCAAACCTTAAACCCTAAACCCTAAAACCCTAGAGCCCTGAACCCTAAGCGCAAAGCCCTAAACCCTAAAACCCTGCTCCAAGTCCACAGCCTGAAGTACACCGGCGCTTAGCTACACTCAAGACGGCCATGGCACTGCCCTGAATCCCCGACCTTGGGGGTTTAGGGGTTAGAGTTTAAGGGTTTAAGGGGTTAAGGGATTAAGGAGTTAAGGGGTTAAGGAGTTTAGGGGTTAGGGGTTTGGGGCTTCAGGGGTTTAGGGGGTGTAGGGGTTTAGGGTTGAGGGGTTTTGAGGGTTTAGGGGTTTAGGAGTCTACAAAGGGTTTAGGGTTTAGGGGTTTAAGGGTTCAGGGGCCGCAGATGCAGAGTGACATCTTCTGACACGAGGGGCCTCGGGCAGACACTCATAAGCTGGCTTCTACAGCAACATCTGTGGGTAGTGCTCTAAATTAGGGTCCCTTTTGGGGTCCTTTGTACAAGGGTGTCGTACTATATTGGGGACCTAGAAAGGGACCCTAATTTAGAGAATTACCCATCTAGCATGAGGGGTTCTTCAGACACAGATCTTTCAGCCCGGCATTTGCATGGTGTTCAAGAGCAACATGTAGGAGTGCGAGGAACTTTCGTCCTACCGGAGTATAAGAGGTCTCGAGGGGCTGTAAGGATGGAACTTCGTAACTAGGGTTGCTTTAAGAGTTCCGAAAAGGGTTCTGTAAGAGCAACTCTTAAGGTTTAAAGATCGTGGGACTTAGTAATTAGGGTTCCTTACAAGTCTCTACAAGGGATCCAAGGGATCCGCAAGGGTTGCTTTAAGGATTCAAGGACCATGGGACTTGGTAGTCAGAGTTCCTTAAAGGGAGCTGTAAGGGTTCTAGAAAGGGGGCTTAAGTGTTTTGTTCGGATCATGGGGCTTACTAACTAGTATCATGAATTAGACAACTTTAATCGCCATAGCCACAATTAAGGTACTTCTGACCCCGCTTATTACTGAGTGCTAGCATGATCCTCCAAGTTTTGGCGCAGAGTTTAGGGCTTTAGGGTGTCAGGGTTTATGGTTTGTAGTTTTAGGGTGATTCGGGTTTAGGGATTTAGGGTTCACTATGCAGCAATGCACATCTTCCAGAACAGCCGCGGTTTTGGGGGTGGATATATTACAATTTAATATGGTTGAGTCTAATCATGGAGAATAAGTATGTAGATCAGGGCTTTGGGGGATATATTACATTTCAATATGCTTGAAGTATAAGAGGGACCTTGGTTCAAATTGTTGCAACCCCCATACTACATAATGCTCTCCAAATGTGCCTTCAACCCCCGATCCGATACCTCGTGCTTACCCCTTCAGCAGATCATTGAGGGTTTAGGGTTTGGGGTTTAGTTCCCTAACCTACAATTCCAAGGATGCGAATACGACGGTTTGGGTTGCTGCGAGTGGCTTGGCACCTAGAGCCGTATACGGTTTGAATATTTGGTTCAGGTGCCAAACCACTACACACGCTACACGCCCTACAGAGTTTTGCCATCTAGAACCCTATACACTTTGAGCAAGTGGCCCCGAAGGTCAGTGAATTAAGTATGGTCCAGGTGACAGAGGCGAGGGTCGTGGGAACTGCACGTCCGCCACTTCGACCTCGCCCGGAAACCCTGAAAGTCCGTGCACACCCATATTATGGGTTTAGGGTTTAGGGTTTAGGGTTTAGGGTTTAGGGTTTAGGGTTGCATAATACAGATTGAATACAGGAACCCCTTTGAGCGTACGTATAGACTAGTATAGACTATATGGGCACATAGGACCTTAAAGTTAAACCCTAAACCCGAATTAATGTAAGCGTATGGCTCCAGGAGCTACCCTAAACCCTGGACCCTATAAACCCCAAGCCCTAAACCATAAACCCTAATTGATGTAATCGTATTTCTGCAGGGACTTATGTGAGACTGTCAGGCCCTACCATCTGGGAGCTTCATAAAATAGGGGACCCTAATATAGCACCCTAAATAGTAGGATCCTTATTATAAGGACCCCTAAATAAGGTACCCCTAATTTCCGAAATTACCATCTGACTCTACGAGGCCTCGGGGCTTCTCTGAGCCTTGAACTTCCGGGTTTAGAGCCGCAGTTGGGGTTTTAGGCTTTAGGGGCTTAGGGCTTACCCATAGGGCCCATAGTAGTTCCTTTTTGGAATAAATATAAGCCACAAAAAGGAACTACTATGGTCCTTTGTCCATCCGCAGTGTCTTGCCCTACCCTAGGAAGTCTCCGAGGCCAGGAGAGGGTGTGCGCATTCGAGGGTTTATGGTTTAGGGGGTTAGGGCTTATAGGGTTTAGGGTTTATAGGGTTTAGGGTTTACGGCTTAGGGGGGTTTGGGGTTAGGGATTGGGGCTATTTGAGCCTTGGGAGATCATGCTCCCCTCGGCCCTAAAACCCCATGGACACCGCATCTCCCCTAAACAGCGCACGCGTTTATCATACCCTCAAGAACTCTAAAACCCAACGAAAGCCATGCCATACGGGCTTAAGGCTTGTGCTTCTAAGCCCGGCGCTCTAAACCCAAAATCCGAAACCCTAAGCCTGTACCAAGCTGCTTCCTGGCCCAGCCGTCTTCCAAGGGCCTCGCTCTGAGCGCGGCTGCTTGGCTTGAGCATAAGGCCCCTCTTTTGGGGGGTGTTGAGCTTTCTGTAAAGTTTCGTGACATACAGTTTTGTAAGAGCTTTAAACGGTTCATTGGTGGTTGGTGTGATACGGTTGATGATATAAATCCTGCATGACCTTACGGACCCTCAACTATGGGAGTTATGCTATATTCATTTTTATGGGCAGTGCAGGGTTTATATCATCAACCGTAGCCGTGAGGGTCCGAGTAACCAAGTAGTTAGTAGGGTAGGGTTTTCAGGACCCAAAACCGTGCAGAATCTGGAGTTTGGGACTCAAAATCCTATAATTACTATTTGGGAACTGGGACTTTGGACCCTAAGCCCTAAACCCTAAACCCTAAACCCTAAACCCGGGGATAGAAAGCTCCAGAAGCGCTCACTAAGGGTTCAGCGTTCAGCTCTGAGGGCTACTATTAGGGTTTAGGGTTTAGGGTTTAGGGTTTAGGGTTTAGGGTAGACTATGACTTACTTTAAGGAACATGGGACTTAGTAAGTAGGCTTATAACTAAGGTAGCTGCACTTATATTTACTTAAAACCCCAATTAAGGGACTTATACCCTTACTTACTAAGTGCCATGATCCTCCAAGTGCAGAGAGAGCCGGTACTTCTTGGGTTCAGGGTTTATAAGGGCATAGGAAAACTGGAATTACACAGAAGGCCAATACCCCTTGACGAGCGGCTTTATAAGGCCAGTATCGGACCGGGCTTTGATCAGGCTTGACAAGCTCCTTAACGAAGATTTTTTGAACTAGGGAAGGGTAAGCCCTGGTCACTGCGCCAGGATTGTTCCCGAGCATTCTCAGGATACTACGATGTTTCATTAGTCGTCTGTATGGTCTTATCTGTGACCAAGTTGTTTGAATATGAGCGGGGCTTTTTTCGGATTCAAGACATATTTAAAAAACTGGCTTCGCTGATGGACAAAATCCCGTATGCCGATTCTGTCAAGTTCCCTATTATGGATAGTACGGTAGTTGGGCTAGCAAAGGCTCTACCCTAAACCCGAAACCCGAAACCCCGATCACAGTGCTTGCCTGCTTCACTTCCCGCTCGCGAAAGGTTGGCTCCTCAATGCTTTTCAGATTTGAGAGTCCTACCTACCTTCAGGGTCTATAGGGTTTATGGTTTAGGGCTTTAGGGTTTAGGGTTTAGGGTTTAGGGTATTCAGGGTCTATATAGGGTTTATGGTTGTAATTGAGGGTACGAGGGTCTAGGGTTTATGGGTTTTGGGCGTTGGGGTATATTCTACAGCAGCCAGGCCATACTGTATAAAGTACTTGGAGGATCATGGGACTTAGTAGGCAAGGTTATAAGTCCCCTAATTGGGGTTATAAGTATAGTTACCTTAGTTATAACCCTACTTACTAAGTCCTGTGATCCTTTAAGTATTAAACCCTGAACCCTAAACCCGAAACCCTACTTACCTTTAAGTAGGGCTCTCATATTCAAGCGGCTCCTTTGTGCGCCACTGCCAAACGAAGGCATTGCAGCCCAGGTACAACACCTGCCGGGTTTGTCCGTGGTTGTGATGCTTGGGGTTTAGGGTTTAGGGTTTAGGGTTTGGGGCTTGGATGTTCGCGCAAAAGCGATCTCTCAGCCCAGAAACAAAAACTCCGAAACCGACAAAGCAGAACATGGGGGGCCTTATAGTAAAACCTATAAACCCTAAACCCTAAACGATAAAGGGGCACTACGTAGTGCTAACTACTCAGACCTCCACTGGCTGAATCCCAAGCCGAAGCCGCCTCTAGGTAGGGGTACAGCACGCCATCGCGACCCAAAGCAGTTCCGGCCCCCAGCTGAGGAAGCCTCAATTACTTGATACTTAGAATAGAGATTTTTTGCTTTTGAGCATATTCGAATATGGCTAGAATAAGGCACGCCAAAAATAGCGTTGGTGAGTATTTAGGCCTTTATCATGACCGGTTTTTGTTTACTTGTAGGGATCCGCATCGTGGTTTGCATTCATGCTTCGCAGGGTAGGATGCTTTGCAGCCGAGGGTAGTACGCAGAGACACCAAAACTCCGTAATTGGGGAATATCCTTTCAGTTACAGAAGGAAGCTTAATATGATTTAGGGTATCGGAGGATCCTGAGTACAAGGAAGTGGAATTTTGGAGTGGCCTGGCCAACAGAGGAATTAAAACGCTGTTTTTAACATGTACTATACTTTTGGTCAAACGGCGGATGTTGCAACCTCCGGGGCCCCAAGAACTTACCCTAACCCTCCAGGTACCTACCATATAGGGCCTCAGGGGCTCTAGTACCCTATATAATAGGTACCTGGGGGGTTAGGGTTAGTTCTTTGAGGAGTCTAGGGGAGAAGGGGGTGTCTAAGTATGCGTCCATAGAACTTGCGGACGCGACGAACTTTCGTCCTGCCGCCGCTTAATTAAAAGGAGTTTGGAGTTTCCGGGTACGAGGGCTGAGTCTAGGCCCAGCACCGGGATCCAGGGCGCAAAACCCGACTTGGAGGATGATGATGTAAATCCTGCATTACCCGTATTGTAAGGAATATACCATAATTCCCACAGTTTAGGACCCATAATGTAAGGAATATACCATAATTCCCATAGTTTAGGACCCATAATGTAAGAAATATACACATAATTCCCATAGTTTAGGGTCCTGAAGGTCATGCAGGGTTTAGATCATCGACAGTAGGGCCGGACTAGGGTTCCGTAAAGGGTTTTCAAAGGGATCTAGACTCGAGAAGGATTCCATAAGGGAGGATCGCGAGACTTAGTAATAAGTAAAGGGATAAAAGCACCGTAACTGGGGCTATGACTAGCTATAGAATCTTTCCTTGCTATACTTATAACCCCAATTACTAAGTCAAAGCCGTAGAAAGTAACCCCCGGAACACCCGAACTCCAGAGCCCGACCCTCAAGCCTCAAGCCTTTAGTCCTAAACTCTGAAACCCTAAACCCCAGAAGCCTACTATAGGGGCCTTGATAGTTAGAATAGGGTTTGGGGGGTATACTATACTATAACTATAGTCGGGAACCCCCAAAGTAATCTAGGTAATCATTAAGGCCCCTATGTTCAACCCTAAAACCATCACACCCTAAGCTGAAAAGCCCAAAAGCCTACACCCCCAAACCCGAAAGAGCCTAGCACCAGAGGAACCCCAAGCTCCTAAATCTCAAAACCCGGAACCTGAACCCTAAATCGCTAAACCCAAGCCCCTAAACCTCAAGCCGAAACCATTCCTTGGCCAAGCCGCTGGCAGCCTTCTGGGATGACGCCCGCCCGATCCACTGTGAAGTCCTGATATAGGGCCATTACTAGGGTTTCTGGGCCCAACACGCAATAATTATAATAAGGAACCCACACAATAGTATAGGTAATCATTTAGACCCATATATCAGACGATCCATCGTTCGGACAGTAGGGTTTGTATGGTTCGGAGATGTTCAGCCTTAAGGTTTATAGGGCTTCGTGTTCAGATAGCTTAGATTCTAGGCCCTCTAGGTTTCTTCGAACCGTATAGGAACGAAACCCCCGATCGAAGAGTTTGAGGGGTTCACGCTCTTGCGGTCGAGAACGCTAAACCCTGAACCGGGCTGATGGATCGGGAAGGTCGAGAGTCAGTGGGCTACACGCCGATTCCTGTCGCAGCTTCCTGCTCTCGAACGAAACTCCAAAACGCGTCATGTCAGCATACAAACGTGCGAGCTGTTCATTAGCAGAAAGATGAGATGCTGGCAAAGACGAAATACGATCCCATGAACAGTAATTGTTCCTATACACCTGAGCCAAACAGTTCCCGGGATAAGCGCAAGCCGCGCCCTACAGCGAGAAGAACCGAGCAGCGTGTGGGGGTTTCTGACCCCAAGCCCATTAACTGAAGCTAAAGCTACGCATTTCACAACAAAGGCTTGGCTGTAAAACTTACCCTAGAAATTACGTATTACGCACTTCAGCGAACATCAAGTAGTTGAGGAGGAATCGACTCGCAAATAATTTCTGGTCCTCAGGACGAAGCCTAAACCATGTACCTATCGGTTTTTGCGACAATTATACTTTAGCCCTGTCACTGCTGATTCACTGCTGATGCTTGAAGGCTCCAAATCTACAACCTCCAAAAACTCACCCGTAAGGGAACCCCCAAAACCTCTTTTTCAGGGCTGTGTATCGGATTTGGGTGAAGCTTTACGTTTGAGCCGCTCATCGATATGTCACGGCATATCCCTAATCCTACAACCCCAAACCCCACTCACCCGCAGTTGGCCCAAGGGTCATTGCTCCGAAAGAAGTTGGCACCCCCGGGCTTGATCTCCACACCTCAAGCAGCTTAAGGATAGGATGGATAGTAGTAGGGCTGAGGGGTTTAGGGCCTACATGGTTTGGGATTTAGGATTTATAGGGCTTATAGGGTTGATCAAGGGTAAGCCAGGGTGTGAAACAGGCGCTTAGATTTTATGGGCTTGGGGGAGTTTTTTTAGGCCTGTACCCAAGGTCCATGTACCCAAATAGTCGATACTTTGGCCCAAAAGTACCCAAATAGGGACTACTTTCAGGCCGAAGTACCTATTATTTAGGTACATGGACCCTTATACGGGATAGGGCCAGCAGCCTAAGTGGACATCTAATCTAGGGGCTTCCACCAAGCGGTTTCTATAGGGCAGTCTGTTCTACTCTAGTACACTACGTCTTTTGTCTACGGACTATACAAGGAATATGATTCCGAGTTATATTCCGACCCGACTGTCCCAAAACTAACCACCGCTCTGCTGCAGGGCTCCATAAATTCACCTTGTAGCGGTTGCGGAGACTACCTTGCAGTTACTTGTTCTGCCATTTCTGCACATAAACCCCAGCATTATTGAGAGCTACAGAATCTGTAGGGCCCCTGCGCAAGAGTAAGCGTTCCTGCCTGCGTAAGCAGCTTAAGATGCTCCAAATGCCCTAGCTGCCCACCTATGCATATGAGTCAATTCAGCTCAGGGTGGGCTGTGAACCCAAAAAGCAAACACACGCACTCACTTGACAAAAGAACAAGCCTAAGCCCTAAAACCCTATTCGATCCAAGTCTCATTGGTCAAGGGCGTAGATGGATGCAGTGTTGACCACATACACGCGCTGCCTCGGACCACGAGCCCGACTTCTACCCGATATGTTTGGCAGGGGTTTAGGGGTTTATACGGGTTTATGGTTCGGGGTGTTGAGCTTTCTGTAAAGTTTCGTGACATACAGTTTTGTAAGAGCTTTAAACGGTTCATTGGTGGTTGGTGTGATACTGCTGATGATATACATCCTGCATTATTTTAAGGACCCTAGGCCCTAAACTATGGGAATTATGGTAGATTCCCTATTATGGGTAATGTAGGGTTTGTATCATCAACCGCAAGGAGGACAAAGCAGGGTAAAAGGTTCAGATGTTGTTGGTTCAGCAACCTTTAGGGTTTAGGGTTTAGGGGGTGTAGGGTTTAGGGTTTAGGGGGTGTAGGGTTTAGGGTTTAGGGTTTAGGGGGTTTAGGGTTTAGGGTTGGTTTAGGGGTTTAGGGTTTAGGGTTTTAGGGTTTAGGGCTTTAGGGGTTTAGGGTTTAGGGGTTTACGGTTTAAGGTTTAGGGATTTAGGGTTTTAGGGTTTAGGGGTTTAGGGTGTAGGGGTAAGAAAAGCGGATACTCGAACCCCCAACCCTGCTCGGACTACCTAAGGCTCCAGGTACCTTGTATAGTTATATACGTAGGAGCCTTCGGTGTTGGTACATATCACTATACCACAGCATTTGAGCTTTGTGAACCCGAAACCATGCCCCTAAGTGTCCAGCAGCTCCGTCTCAATGGAAGTCTCAATAACACAAAGATCTTCTGTCAGATCCACAGCATTAGCATACGAATCCCAATGCACTCATTTCGTGAACCTCCAAAACTCTGCCTTGTGCATCCCGGGCCCAAGCATCGACTACACTTCACTATGGTTCAACAAGAAAAAGCCAAAATCCTTATTCTTGCTTGAAGGCCCCTAAACTCTGATCCAAGAATATCGAACCCTTAAGGTGCGGGAAATGATGGCAACAAGATGCACGCCTTGGCAGGTCCTGCACAGTGCTGCACTCGCTACCGACAAGCACGCGCCGCACCCGCTGCATCTGTTTTGAGAGCTTGGCTTCGACCATGCATCCGGAAACGGAGCGGTCTCTCAAGCCTTTCTCACGGAGCTTGGCGGGACGGTGACGCCATGTGTAAAAGCCTCTGGGGGTGACGCCTCCGTGAGGGGTCTAGGCGCATGGTACGCACCAGAATAACCGCCCAGGGCTTATGATCCGCCGAAAAAAACCTACTCTAACTATCAAGACCCTTCTTGTAAATCCCTGCAAACTGTGCTTCAGCTTGTTTCAGGCCTAATGACAATGCACCCGAAACCTATGTTGAGCCTGACGCAAGGCTGTAAATCCTTCAACTGGGGTTATCAGTAAATATAGGTACAGTTGTCTTATGTATAACCTTCTAATTTACAATACTAAGTCCCATGATCCTTTAAGTAGGGCTATTTGAGCCTTATCCTAACATCTTTCGGCTGGCCCGAGGTAGGCACTTTTTACAGACTTCAGTGCCTTTAAACATCTTTAAACCCGAACCTCTGACGCAACACTGCACCCTAAACATCCCTAAGCTCTACACCCTAAACCCGAAGCTCAAAACCCTAAACTCTGAACAATCCCCAACATCCTAAGCCACGACAGCCCTATACCCGAAGCTCTAAACAGTCTTTTGCAGTCAGGGGAGCCCTGCGTGGGCGAGCAGGAGCAGCGCCACACCGCCGTTGCTCTTTGCATCGCCCAATACCTAGGCTTTAAGTTCCTTTGCAGGGAGTTTTTGGTGTAAAGCACCTGTTTAAGGAACGATCCACTGGAATGATGATAAGGAGTCGGGAAAGTAGGTTCATTTAACGGGATGTGTAGGGGTAAACCATTTTTAAGGAACGTTTCAAAGGAATCACGGAGTCCGAAAAATGAGGGTCTCTTCCGGCCCAGAAAGAGGGCCTAAAGGTTCTTTGAGCGGGATCAGAAAAAAAATCCAAGGGATCTACATACGGAATAGGGGGTCATCTATAAGTGTAGGGAACTAGGAGTTTAGGGTTTATGGTTTAAGGTTTACTGGGTATAGGGCGTATAGGGTATAGAGTTTAGGGTTATGGTAGTCAGGGATTGATGTCCACTTTGGAGTTTAGGCTACCTCGGCCACATCGGCAAGAGCGGGTTGTGGCTTCAATACCCTGGATTAGCCTAAACCCTACCCCCTAAACCCTGTGAGTCTGTTAATATAGGGGCCATAAAAACCTAGAATAAGGTTTTGGGGTATTCTATACTCTAGCTATAATAAGGAACCACCGAAAATAGTACAGGAAACTATTACCCTAACCCTCAAAGGACTCATATTCTCAGGCTTTTGGGCCCCAAAACACTAATATATCCGGCTTCTGGGCTATTTTGATGCTAGGAGCTAAGGGTTAAGGCCCCTATGCTAGTCTGATGCAGGGCCCTGAGCTCCTGGACGCAACAAAAACCTCATGGCCGCATAAAGGATCTTGGGACTTAGTAAGTAGGGTTTAGGGTTTAGTGTTTAGGGTTGGGACTTAGTAAGTAGGGTTATGACTAAGGTAACTATACTTATATTTACTTATAACCTAAAATATAATAAGGGACTTATAACCTTACCTACTAAGTCCCATGATGCTTCAGGTGCATAACTGCAGTGTCTTCCAAAGCCCTCTTGGAGGTTCATGGGTAGTTGCCTGGACCCTATAAAACCTACCTTTTTGAGGGTTCCTCATGATGATTTCCTTATATAGGTTTTCGAAAATGTAGGTTCTTTGGGGTCTAGTTGTAAGTTGGGTTATAAGTCCCCTAATATGGGTCAGAATTAAAGTTTCCGTGCCCTACTTATAACCCCACTCGTAACTGCCCATGAACCTCCAAGCTCCGAAAGAAACCCTAAACCCTAAAACCCGGTATAGGATTTGGGGTTTAGGGTTTAGGGTTCAGGGTATAGGATTTGGGGTCTAGGGTTTGGGTGAGGGACTTAAGTTCAAGGAAGCAGGATCTCTAAAACCCGCCTGAACCCGAAGGCCCTAAAACGCAAGCCTACCCTACACCCTAAACCCCTAACCCCTAAACCCTAAACCTCTGAGACTGTGCGCTTTCTTTCAGATGACGGCTGCAGGGCCATCAGCTGGCTCCGTTCAATTCTGAACTCTCGGAATGCCACCAACTGGGAGGATCATGGGACTTCGTAAGTGAGGTTATAAGCTCTGTACTTGGTGGTTTAGGGTTTAGGGTTTAGGCTTTGAGTATAGTTACCTCATGCAAAACGAAGTGTAAAACCCTAGTTACTAGATCCCATGATCCGTTAAGTGCAGCAATGCCAGAAGATCCTTGTGGCCTCTCGCCGAAGCGATCATCAGGGCGGTTTTGCCGCTCGTGTTTGACATGGCCTTGTCGGCACCAGCGTCGAGCAGCAAACGTACAACCTCGACGTGGCCCATCCCAGAAGCGACCATCAAGGCAGTGTGGCCATCTTTGCCGGCAAGATTTAGGTCGGCACCAGCTTCCAACAACGACCTCACAGTTTCGATGTAGCCTTTTCGCGCAGCTGCCATTAGGGCACTGCGGCCGTCGTTGCTAACAAAGTCCTTGTTGGCACCAGCGTGCAGAAGCAAACGCACAACTCCGATGTGGCCTTGACTAGATGCCGTCATCAGGGCGGAGATGCCATTTTTGTTGACCAAGTTCATGGCCGCGCGGGCATCCAGCAGCACGCGCAGGCTTTCGACGTGGCCTTTGTGGGAGGCGACCATCAGGGCCGAGACGCCATCCTTGTTGACCACGCTCTTGTCGGCGCCAGCCTCCAGAAGCAAGGTTATATATATATATATAGATTGTATATTGAAAGTATAGAATGTCACCAGGTTTTTTTTTATGAACACGCCTCCAGAAGCAAGCGCAGAATGGCAACGTGGTCTTCCTGGGAAGCCAGCATCAGGGCAGTGTTGCCACCATTCATGGCGATGGTCTTGTCTGCGCCGGCATCGAGCAGCAAACGCAGAATTCCGACCTGACCTAGACGACAAGCCATCAGCAGGGCAGTGATGCCATCATTGCCGGCCAAGTCTTTGTCGGCCCCGGCGTCCAACAGCATGCGAGTAATTTCGATAAAGCCGAGCCCAGACGAAATCATGAGCGCAGTCCTGCCTTCATTGTTGGACACGTTCGTGTCTGCACCAACATCCAGCAGCAAGCGCACACTACCAACTTGGCCTTCTTGTGCGGACAGCGTCAGGGCAGTTAAGCCGGCATCCGTTTTAAGGTTCTTGTCGGCACCGGCGTCCAAGAGCAAATGCGAGACGTCGATATGGCCCTGGTGGCAAGCCATCATCAGTGCTGTGATGCCCTCGCTGTTGGCCAAGTTCCTCTCGGCGCGGGCCTCAGGCTAGGGCTAGGGACCCAAAAAGGAACCTAAACAAACACCATAAGCTTGGGATATCCCATAATCCCCTCTGTAACTTTATACTCTATGTGCCCATAATGTGTATACTTAGGCCTTGAAGTGCCTATATAGGAACCCCCAGCCAAGTATTTTATATAGATGCATGGAGCCTTACGGTAAGCGAATGGCCCTTTGGTTGGGCCCTAAGTACCTACATGAGGGATGTCTACCCACAGCATCAAAGTAATTCCTAAACTTGGAGGAACATGGGACTTAGTAAGTAAGGTTATAATATGTCCCCTAATTGGGACTGTACGTATAGTTATCTTACTGAACGTATAGTTATCTTAATTGTAAACCTACTTACTAAGTACCATGATCCTTTAAGTATAGGAACCCTATTTGTAAGTGTAGCTACTTAGGACCCTTTGAGTAACGTTTCCTAAGGCCTCCGGCCTCCAGCAGCAAACAACCCTAAACCCTGAACCCTAAACCCCTAAACCCTAAACCCTAAACCCTAAACCTAAGGCCTCCGGCCTCCAGCAGCAAACACAGAATGTCTTTGTGGCCACGGGCAGATGCCAGGGTAAGCGGATTTCCGTGCGACAACCTCGGGACTGCCTTCAAGTTACCGACACCCTAAACCCTAAACCCTAAACCCTAAACCCTCGGCTCTTGCTGAGGGACTGCTTTCAAGTTACCAAAATACCGCGGGCTTTTTGTAGAAACCAGGGAGAAAAAGTATGAACTTTTATTTCATAATGGTTCCTTTAAGGAAAAGGTCCCCCTAAAAATATTAAAGTATGGTACTCCAAAGCGCAGTACAGATCTGGAATATTTTTTGGATTTCCTTACTAAATTAAACTACATTCCTAATCAGGAATCCAGCAGCAGTGTCTTCGAACGACTCCCTTCAAGTGCATCCGGGTCCAAAGGAACTTGTAGCAGATCTTCAACCTCAGGGAAGTCAGAACTACCATCATATTATTCTTCGTCTTCGGTATCGCCATCACCGTCATCATCTTCTTCTTCATCATCATAGCCACCATCACTATCACCACCACCATCGCCACCCTCCTAATTACTGTTTTTGAGCGAAACTTTGGCACATCTTAATGGTTGAAGTCCTAGTGTTTCGGCGGCTGGGAGCATCACCATTTCCCTCATCGCCATCATCATCATCATCATCATCACCATCATCATCCGTTTCGTGGCCGTCAGCAAGACACTCCCACTTGTTCGCCATCGTCATCACTGTAATGCTATAGTCCTGACACCCCCATTTGCACTGTCAGTAGCATTATCCTGCTCAGCCTGATGCCGCTCATTAGGGTTTAGGGTTTAGGGTGTGTAGGGTTATCACAACCTTGCTGATGACCACAATGCACGGTAACCGACGTCGTGTCCCTATTGCACGTCGTGTCCCTATAGCTTTACATCTACACATCCTCATGCCATGCCCCGCCATTGTCAGCCCTATCTACACCCTCAAAAGTAGGTGGAACAGGCCCACACCCATACACAGATTTTACTCTATAGTGGAAGCCAGAAAACTGGAACATCAGTATCCTCATTCTCTTTAAGGTAAAGTAAAGGGGCCCTAGCCCGCATCACCCTACATCAATGTTCCAACTTCCTGGGGCTCACTATGCATACTTTGTGGGTTCCCCAATGCAACCATACTGCCGGAAAGCCTAGGACGACATCTGTTTACCATTGACAACAGTACGAGCCCCAACCGCCAGGTAAACCCTAAACCCTCAAAGCCTAAACCCTAAACCCTCAAAGCCTAAACTTAAACCCTACACCCCAAACCCTACACCCAAAATTTAAAATGCTGAAGCCCAAGCCCTCAAGCTGGACGTTTCTCGCCCCCCCCCCCCCGCCCCCGAAATCTTAAAGCTTAATATAGGGGCCTTGATAGTTAGAATATTGTTTGGGGGTATATTATACTGTAATCATGTTTAATATAGGGGCCTTAATAAGTAGAATAGGGTTTGGGAGCCCCCAAAACCCTAGTCTAATTGTTAAGGCCTCTACACTAAATTCTAAAGCCCCTCCTAACCCCCCCACCCCCCCCAAACC
>CAJNDV010030335.1:123814-148345 GCA_905221635.1 Symbiodinium sp. CCMP2456 | reverse complement strand
AGTAGTAGTAGTAGCAGTAGTAGGAAAAGCAGGAGCAGTAGCAGCAGTGCACCACCCCAAGCCAGGACGACAATTATCAAATTACAAGACGAATACACCGTGATGAACACATAGGTCGAGGCCCTCCATGTTAACTCGCAGGGACAAGAAGCCATTTCCGGGATGCATGTGACGCATGTGGCGGTGGTCGGCGAGGCGATGGCAACCTGATCACAGGCCAAAAGGTCATTTTGGGAACTTGGGGGGTGCTCAGATCCAAATGTCATGCTCATGGGCAGACAGAGAGTGGCCAGCAGGGAATTCAAAAACTCAGACACGATCAGCATGCTCTGCTTGGACATACAGTGACTTGCTGCGATGCTGGGTCGCTTCCCCCAGCTACAACTCAAGGACATCAGTGGCGAAGAACCAAGAAACTCACGAACCACATGTGTGGTGAAATTTGTTGAATCATCTGGTCTGAAGGAGATGACGTAAGTCGCAAAACATCATACCTTTTGCCTGGTGCACTGTACTCTTTCACAAAGCAAAGTTTCCAGATGAACCACGATGCGAGCAACAGGTATCTTGGCTGTCGGGTTAGGGCTTAAGCTGGAGCGGATTGGAGACATGCCTGTCCTGCAGCCCGGAAAGCCCCTGAGTCGGGTTGTGTTGCCGAGGAACGTAGGCTGCCATGCTTCGTGCACGGAGTACTGCGCTGCATTCATACGGGGCTGTCTCACCTGTTCCAAATGGTCGCCTTGCCCATGGATTGCCAGCTTACCCTACAGCGCCTCTAAGAGAAATCAGTTGTGTTTGACCACAGTTTTAGGCCCTTGGCTCTGGGAAGCGGTGGCTACAATGTCAAAGGCTCTTGAGCTGAACAGCTCCACTGGCATGGAATATTGTGACATGCTTCTTAGGAGCTTTATTTCCAGCCCCTGCACTCTCGGGCTGCCTTTTCGCCGGCCGAAACGGCTTGGCTAGCGGGACCTGGCATTTTCACCTTCCCGCAGTGAAACAGGAGCTGGCTAAACCCAATTTCAATCTGCATGGGAAAACCGCTGCTGCAAACATAGGGGCTCTAGATACCAGCATACATCAGATCCAGATCTTCTGCAGATTGCTGACGTAGCTAGGCTGGCACAGAAACTGGCCCACTTTGGACGCCGTGCCAAGCGAGATCGGATTCATCGAGTCTGGTTTAAAATAAAGGCAGTCTACCACCAAATTCAGGCCGAAAGAACGGATAAGAGTCTGCCTCGGCCCTGTCTAGAAGCCTGGTGAATGTGGGTTGGGCTGCTAGACGGTGGTAAAGTGCAGAAAAGTGCCGGACCCATCAGGATGCCTTTCTTGAAGCCTGCTGATTAAGCTGTTTGCCACATACGACTGCAGCCAGTGCTGAGTTGGATGAGCTTCTGCATGATCATGACGCAAGCATCCGGTACTCGCATGTCTGTAGACTTGCATGCTTGCATTTGCCAACTTTGTCTAAGTTTCCGGCACATTCTCTGTGGGGGCTTCAGGTCTCGAGACTTTTCGTGTCGCCTGACCTGAGCAAGCGAGGAGGAGCATTGCTTTCCATGCACTGGCTGCCAAGCCTGTCGACTTTGTTACCATCACTGTCTGGGCAAAGCACTCCACCGACATCTACACGTTGGAGCCCCGAAGGAGAGAAAGAAAGGCAAGGGAAGAAGACCCTATTTGGGATGTCTCCCCACGTTCAATCCAAGGCTTCTGGCGCCAAGGTGCGCGTTTCAAAGCAAAGCTGGACAGAGCAGCACTCCGAAACGCAATACAACACTGCTAGATTGACAACAAATCGCTGTCGCCTTTTTCCCTTCTTTCTCTTGGCGAGACAAGCTTGTGCAAGATGCAAATAATATGCAGTTTCTGCTATTCAGTAGAATCAAACAAGAGCGAACGCCAAAGGTCCGTCCCTGATAGACAAGCCTGAGGACGAGTATCAAGTCAGCTCCAGCAAAACAGAACTCTCTCGAGAAAGACTTCGGTGAAGGCAAGGACCACCGCCGTTGTTCCGCAAGTGGGCACTGCCAACTGCAGGTTGTCCTCAAATGCCGTAGGTCATGCAAGTGAAATTCGACTGGATAGGAGGGTTGTGGAATGTAGTGCAAAGCTCGAATGCGCCCCACTCTGGTCCACACTTCAAAGCCGTTTGTGGACAGGCATTCCACGAATCACATGGTAGTAGCTTGGGTCATTGTCCTGAGGATGGGCTCCCCGGCATGCCCGGTGGTGACCGCCTTCAACCCAGGGCGGTGTCGAGAACACCAATGCCCTCTGGCCGCATCCACAACTCATAGCGAGAAAGGCCAGAGTTCTCAATACCCTTGCGAAGGTTGTTCATGTCCAAAAATATCTGCCGGCATCCCTCAATTCCAGTGACATCAATCACTTCGAAATTTGAAGCTGAAATGTCGGTATGGTTTCGCCCACAGCGGGCTTGGTCCATTGGCTCGGTAGTAGGGGGATCTCATCGTGATGGACCGGTGGACGAGGTCGTTGTCGTTGTTGTAGCTCTCGCCGCAGCACACGCAATGTTGAAACTCCCCGGCCCCAGCGGCTGCCTCTCCTTTGAGCGCAAACTTCCCCTGCTGTAACAGTGATCAGAAACGTGTCAGGGGCTGTGTTGCTGTTCACATGCTTGTCCACGTTACCACCACCAGAATTGCATGAGATAGACTCATACACCTTTACACACTTGTTATGTTGTTGCTGGCACTATCTCCAATATCCACCCGCCTGCAGCTTCTGCCTCCATCTTCGCCAAGCTCTGCGCAGGTCGTGGCACAGGTGCATTCGCAGCCGCAGTCTCCGTAGCGAAAAGAGCCACGGCAACGACCGCTGCAACACCGTCAAAACGTCTCGAGTCGGTAGTCCGCTGGGGCTGGAACGAGCCAGCTGGACAATCACCTTGTGGCAGCCTTTCAAATTGCTGAGATCTTCTCGAAGAAATCCTTTCTCAAGGAGCTCCATGCTTATTGAGCAAGTCGTGTTGGCGGCATTCGATGCATTTGCTGCGCACAGAAGCGTCAAGATCCGAAACATCAGATAAAAGGAATGACACGATGCAGGAAACTGCGTAGCAAAGACTTCTTGGCCGCTGACAAGCATTGAGCCCAGCGGCCATGAGAAAGTACGATGCATGAAACTGCAGGCTGCTACTCGCGAGCAGATCGTCGGCTTGGCTGATGTATGGGGCGGCGGAGAGCACCTCCTCTCCTCCCCTACTGTTCCGATGCTGGCTGTTTCTTCTGGGCTAGTCTTGGGCCAGTTACTCCGCAAGCTTCAACCACAAAACGTGTCAGTACTCAGGATCCCGGCCCATGGGACGCGTGGGGTTGCGGGGCGCCCAAGCTCTGGCTCAGGCTGCCTGGCTCGCAGGAATGATAGAGAGTACAAGAATTACAGTCTGTGCGAAGCATCCATCGTCAGCCCCTGAGTTCGAGTTCGGGTTCCTTCAGCCAAGGCACTTGCTCCGGCTAAAAAGTACAAAGCACACAGGTCCACGGTTCACTCACCTCTGGGACTTAGCCTCTCAGGCGGTGTCGAAGGACGTTGAACAATGTCACGCGTCTCTACGCAGGAGCATGTATGTGAGTGAGAGAGAGAAAATGTACTAGTGTATTCGCCTACATGCCGCTATGTTGCGGCATGTATGCAGATCCCTCCATCCACTCATGTACTGTAAATCTGCACCAGGATAACATTGGGCAGGAGCTCAGCCCCAAACATTTCCAAGTGCTTCCGATTCATTCCGATTCCTCTTCCCAGAGTCGCAACACCAACCCTTGGTCTTTGAGGTTTGCTGCACTGATACGAGTACACAAAGACGCACAGCCCTCTGCCATGCCAGCAACACCTAAGCCGGAAGTCATCAGTCCTGCGACACAGATGTGATCAAATGGCGTGCGTGCACGCAGAAGCTCGCTCCTGTCGAACTGGATCCGACGGTAGTGCTGGAGCCTCCCATGCACGGAGCTTAGTCTTGCACAGGCTGCATGCCGGCTGCTCCGACTACAGGACTTCAAAGCTCCGGAAGCTCGTTTGGAAACTTCGCAGGGACTTGATGCGAACTACATGATCTGCGGAGCGCGGCGGGCCTTGCCCTTCTGGAGGGACCTTGAAAGGCAAAGCTCTGGCACTCAATTGACTGAAGCATTGCAAAAACGGCAAACTGCCTGCATCTGTCTGCTCTCCCGTGCGAATCTGGTTCCACTTTGCGTGCAAAGTTTCAGTAGCCTGCCTTGTGGACCGTCCGCTTTTGCTTTGGCAGCGGCTGCAGGCCTGTCAGATACCACGTGGAACGTTGCCAGCCAAGACGACTGCATTGTCGCAGTCCGTGAGGTGCGCGCACCGAGGTCAGATTTAGGTAGGTGCCGGTGCTAGTTATCAGATCGCCGTGCTTGCACAACACAGGACGTCAGCGAATCGTCCAGCAGCAGCTGCAGTCATGCTCGAAATCAGCTTCCGTTCGGGCCTCCAGATCCTTCTATAGGTGGAAAAGTGAGGTTCGTACCTGCTGCTGCTTGCTAGCAACTGACAGTGCTCAGTTTATTCTGCAAGCGAGCACGTGCATCATGTATCTAGTCACATACTTACTCTGCAGCCATGTAAAGTTTGTGTACTCCACAGCAGCACAACCACATTATCTTCACAGCTGCTGCTGGTCATGCAGCTTGCAAGCTCCAGCATGCTGCCTGTGAAAGTGTGAAAGCTGAATCCTGCTAGTGTGCCAGATTTGCAAATAAGTATTAAGTAAAATGCACTCACATGCAGTGGCTGCGTGCGAAGCTCTCGCATGCCGGTGCTGTCCCCAAAACAAACAGTTGGGGTCCGGCATGCCTCCGCCAGCTGTAGAAGCCGCAAGGCCTGAATGAGATCTGTTGTACAGTCTGTACATCTGAAGAGGCCAAGCAGACACAAGATGAGAGCCTCCAGTCGCGCCGAAACCGCCTGAGCTTGGAGCTTCGATGTTTCAAGCAGATCCGAATGCAAGTGACCCTTATGGCCTGTGGAGCTCATCTGCACTCCTCGCCGACCTGAGAGGATGGGCGGAAGCATAGTGGCAGGCTCCCGCCGCTCATGAAAGCTTGCTCTGCTCGGGCACCGAAGCTCTCGGCTTTACAGTGCCACCACAATTCTGAAAAAACGATCTTACGTCGGCTCTACTTCATCTAGCTCTACTCCAGAATGTGTTGACCTTCTTGATTCCCGACACTGAGCCGGTACAACCCGGCTGACTCGGCTTTGCTGGAAACCCTGAGATCGGTACTTCGATGACTGTCGGCGGCTCCTCGTGTCCTAGCGAGGCAGTAGTCTCATGTCGATGCTGGCGAGCATCCAACATCATAACAAGCGCAAGGGGCAGTCGAACTTGAGCAGATGCACACAATCTGCAAATCTGCTGTTGTCAGCGCACTCCTTGAACTAGTGGATGCCTGGGCTTCAGGCCTCCGGAGACGCGAGTAATTGCCAGCTGCTAGCTTGCGATCGTAAACGCAGTCGCTGTACATCCTGCAGAGCCCTTGTGAGGGCCAGGCACTCGCCCGGCAGCGCCGCTATCCCGGGGAGGCCTAGCAGCTTACAGCAAGAAGCGAAAGACAAAGAAAGAGAGATTCTTGCACCCTGCAGGGTCTTGAATCGAATACGTTGGCTGTGCCATGCAGTCATGAGATGCCATGGCTGCGGCTCGTGACAATCGTATGACAAAGTGCTGGCTCGTAAGGCTTGAAATTTACGGCTTTGGCATGACACAGAAAGTCTTGCTCTGCTTAGCTGTAGCATCGCTTGAGGCAGGAACTTGGCGTAGCATTCCAGGATCCATTCCTGTGGAGCTTTCAGGCTGCGACTTGAACGGAAGCTTCTGAGAACAGCCACCTTTCACTGGAATTAGGTAGCCTCGCGCACTCCGTTGTGCGAGTTTGTGTGGACACTCGTCGGACCGATTCCTGCTGCAGCGCGTCTTCAGGGCTGAAGCGCTCTCGCGCATCCCATTGCCTGGGAATCCGGTCAGTGCAGGGGACTCTTGGCCTCTCCGCATGAGGTCCCTCAAAGCAGCAAATTGGGAATGGCTTCAGTCTCGGGTTCGATCATGGGCCGCTTGTGCAGAGCTTCGATTTTGGCGGTTTTTGATGGCATGACAGGATACACTTGCTGAAAGGCTCCCAGACTCCAGCCATCCAGTGGTCAAAACGAGTCCGAACAACAACTGACAACAACAGGAATCCGTACAAGGGCCACCGCAGCGACACATCTTGCCATCCCAATAAAGCCTTAGGGATGCACAAGCAGCCGAGGAGGAAGTCCACGAACCTGGCGTGTCAGAGCAGAAGAAACTCCGTCACGGCTCTGCCTTTATTCCAATGTGAAAAGCTCAGCTGCTGCCCGGTTCTCTCAAAATTTGACAGCGTGACTTCCCCTCCGAGGTACGCAAGACCGACTGCAGCTCCTGGAAGCAAGATGTGCTTCAGGTTTGCAGGCCTGAGACGGAGTCCTGTTGCGTGATGCCTTGTAGCAGTGCAAACAGGTCCACATCATTGCAGTACTGAGCACATATCGCCAACTGCGGCATGTCGGCTCAGAGACTGGTTGTGTCTGGTTGAGATGATGCCTAAACATAAAAGTCCGCCTTGGATAACCCGGCGACAGAATCGAACATGGGCCTTCGCCCCAGGTCTTCGAAGCTTGCCCCGCGAGTTGGGAACCAGGCGCGGGTTGCCATGGGGATCGAAAAACCTGCGTCGCGACATTCATAGAAAGCAGGCAGCACCTTCACGTCGCTTATGTGGCCGGGCACAACGCTGAATGAGCTGCAGTTTGGTCTCCCTGAATCTGTATTAGCGAGATGCCACATGCCCTGCCCCGGGGACTCTGCTCGGGCGGCTTTCTCCAAGCCGCGAAAACGACTACCCGGCGTCCTTTGCACCGTTTCGGATAAATCGAGGAGCTCAAATAAGGGCAAGCTTTGTCGTCAGTGGCAGAAACAGGCCAGGCCGCAAACGCAGCACCAGAAAAAGCTGCACCACACTGCAAGATCTCGCTCAAATTCCTCCTCGGCAGCCAGGAGTGAACAAATCTGCCAGTCCCTGGGCTGGATGATTCTGGATGCATACCGCTGGCTTGCCTTACAATCTGATTGTGGACATGCACTGTGTGCAACCACCGCTGAAGAAGCCGAGCAGCAGTGCTCCGTTCGCCTTACGGGTGCTGAACACTTCTTCACATGCAGGAATGAAATTGCACAAGGGTTCTGAAGATGCTCGCTACCACGATTTCCTAGAGGAAAACTCCTCGGGGTGTGGTGACTTGTGGGGACGGTTTCTCCATTCCTTTGAACTCTTCCTGCTTGGCCTCTGTATGATCTGCACAGCCAAGTTGCTTGGATTGGTCTCTGGCTGGTCGAGCGTGATTGTCGCGGCCGACGACGCCTGAGGTCAATTCGATGTTGTCTATCTGTCGATGTCTATCTCAAGCGGTACAGACAACAGAAGAACTATACAACGTTGGACCTACACTTGACCCTTGAGTACCCGTACTGCAAGCAATGAAACGAGCACGGCTGGTTTGGACAATAACTGCCGCCGATCCGGATCAGCGGAAGCAGCCTGTGCGGAGTAGCCTCGCCACCTGGTGGCTGCAATGCGGAGCATGTTTCAGCTTGTGTACAGCAGGCCTCTTCGTAGCCAGCAGGAAGTCCTTGGACAGCGGGCCGAACGACACCGTGCTGTACATAATAATGACACGGGAAACCTACTGGGCAAGTTTAATTTTCTCATATCGTCCCAAAACCGGAAAGCAAGAAGCAGGGGTGGAACGGATCAGGCCTTCGTCTCTCTCGCAAGTTGTCCTTCTAGGTTACTCTGAGCAGCTAATGTGCGTGCCACACCCTCAGGCCAAAGCTGACTGAGTCTGCGAGGTTTTTCTTTTCACTGCGTGTGAAGCCATCGCCACCTTGTCGGAACAACGAAATGCTCACCAAGACTGTCTGTTCGTGTTCAGCTTGTCAGCCTTCTTGGCCTTGTTCATGAGGCTGTCCTGGAAAAGCTCCAACCTTGGATTTACGGAGGTCCTGCAATGACATGTTCCTCGGCAAGCACAAGATACACGGAACAGTTCTGAGTAAGGAACCGCCTGTTGAGCAGGTAATGCTCCTTAGCATCGGGCAGGGCAACAACGACCGACTCAAAGGAGCATGTCCACGCACCTATACTTTTGTCTGTGACAGAGCTGTCTCTTCTCCATAAGGCTCCAGAAATCAAGTTGCCGCTAAGTGGAAGCAGAGACAAGCCACATCGTCTTCGGAAGACGTATCATCCCATCCGACAGCCTGGCAACTCGCAAAGACATGCCATGCCTGCAGGGAGTACTCGGATCTGGAGTTTTGCAAGTCTCGATCATCGCCTGCTGCAGTTTGCTTAGGTGAGGCAGGAACGAAGGAGCCATATAGCGGGGAATCTTCATGCTTGTTGGTTTCATGCGCCCCTGCAACGCTGTCCAAGTCTACATCCCATGTAGCTTCAACGCGGTTTCCCTCGGCCTGCGCAGTGGCTTTCTTTGTGGCGCTGATTGCCGACCTGCTCGGTATTCATGAAGGTCGATGTATGTCTTCTAGTGGTTCGCCTCTTATGATTCTAGGATTCTAATCAACTCCTGGCACATAAAGCTCGGGCAGGGACAACATCACCAGTGCACATTGCTTTGCTGAGCGAAACGTGAACGGAGAAATACACACATATATAAAGGGTGAGAGAGAGAGAGAGAGAGAGTGTGTTGGATGTCTTCGGGAAGTTCAAGGCCACCAAACACACCAAACCTAGGAATTTCAGCACTTCCTCGGCGACCTAGACAGTCGCTGGGGAAGTCAGTCCTATGCAAGTATGTAACCTTTCAAACAACTTCACAGTCCCCAGCCTTCAACCGGTTTTTCACATTCGAGTGAACGAGAAACGAGCCCGTTTGCAGTCGACAGATGTTGACAGCATGGGATCACTGCAATGCGCTCACGGGAGCTTTTGAATTTTGTTGAGGTTACTGGCATGCGGACAGATTTGAAGGCGACGCTGACACTGCAGTTTGAACGTCGAATTTGAACTCGCTCAAAGCAGAATTTCAAGCTCTGTCCAAGCTTCGCTATCAATTTCCAAATCCAAGACTAGTTGTGATTTCACTTTCGCGCAGGGGTCGGTAGATGATCCGGACATGTTGGGGGCACTGCGTGCCTCTGGCAGAATTCTGGGAACTGCGTCTTGCCTTTGGCTCTCGCTTCGACAAGTCCTGATAAGACCTTCAGTCCTCAACTCCAAATTCTAGACCTTCGGGGCATCTGCAAGCGCTTGATGACGGATCGAATTTCGAGAATTTCAACTTGAGATCTGCGCTACGAAAGCTAGAGCGAAGAACAGCAAGGGAGCAGCGCAAGCTGGTCATTTTCACTATTGACTTGCATGTGCATCGTGAAGAAAAGGCTGGGTTTTCCGATCTGAACGACCGCATCCGACCATAGACATGAACACTCTCGCATTATGGCAAGCTCTAAGGCAGCGGAACACGGAGCTCGTTGGAGTTCTTGACAGATATCACACTGATGGAGAAAACCTCCGAAGGGGTGTTGAGGGGGAGGTAGGGAGTCCTGCAGAGGGCGGGGGAAGGGCCCCCCACCTCCCCCTTCCACTAAATCAATTCACGCAACCTAGATTGCTACAATCAAACTTACAGGAGAGGGGGCCCCCCCGCAGCCCGTTAATTCATTGGTTTTCATATTTTCAGTTAAGGTCCGAGGTCGCTTGTTGACGCGCCTGAACACCGGGAGAAGGCTTGTAAACGACAACTCTCGCAAGCTCCAACGAGCTAGCTGGAGCTAGCTTTCGTGACCTGGCCAGAACAAGCCAGTGCTGTCACTGGTACCAGTTTGCACTCAAGAAAATAATATGGATTAGGGGAGGAGAAAAACAGTACTGATCAGGAGGAGGAGGAGGAGCTCGCAGGACTATGGGTAGGAAGTAGGAGGTGTACTAGTACTGATACCGGATACCGGGATCGGAACGTTTTTCAGGCTAGAATGAAAAACATGCTCCAACAGCAGCAGAGGCTGCGCGGAGCGAGTTGTGTTTGAGACATTCCGTTTAATGTAAAGTTGCACTGTCTGCAAAAACCCATCTGAACAACTAGCTGGACTCTAACAACTAGTTAACCGTCAGGGGTGCTACTTAGCCCAGCCGCCCAAACCCCTGCGAAGATGTATTGCGTTGGGCGACCGGGAAAAGCTCCGTTTAGTCCTAGGGTTCGGGAAGGCGGCAATGGGAGGGACTATCCTAAGTGCGCATCATTCACACTTAATGCTGCAATTATCCTGCCACACCTTTGCCTCCACCGTCGATCGCAGTGCTTCGGAAAGTTCAGATCCGCCGTTCATCTAGAGGCAGAACTGAAGCTGCAAGCGAAAAGAAGCAACTCCTCGGTTCCTTCTGTCGCACGTTGCGTCGTGGCGTTGCTGTGCCCTGATCTCTGAAGCTACAAACTGAAGCAGACGTTGTTTTGCTTGGCGTCCTCTCCTGCCAAAGGCCCTTTCGAAGAAAAAGAGCCTTTGGCAGTAACCTGAGCGCACCAGCTCCGGATTGTTGCCTTGTGCGGCGTATGAGTCCATCTCCAAGGAGAGCGCAATTCTGGATTTGAGGGCATCCCGCTGACGTTTCTGCATGATGCTATTTCTTGGCCAAAACGAGAGCTTGAGATGCTCCCGGACTTGAGAAGCTTTGCACCGAAACGCACAGCTCCAACGGCTCCACCTTACGAATACAGAAAGTGTTGCCTATCGCTGCGAAGACTTGACTGCTGCCACTTGCTACTCAGGCAGCATTTTGCTTCGATGCGTTCGAAAGGACACTGTGCTGGCTCACATCGCAGCAAGCTGCTCGGCTCTTGCCAGGAATGCCAATACTTAATGCAACAGACACATGCGTAGTTGTTGAATCATGACTGGCCGTCGGCAAGCAGCCACGCTACCGACGTGAATATCGCCACCAGCCTCGCAAAATGCAGCTCGAACCTGGGAGCAAGGTGGATGGCATGATGGCGCATGCCGCTTTGCTCTGATTTTGGGTCAAGTCACGTCCGCATCAGCAGGGCGGCTCCTAGCTGCGAGCGGCTCTCGCCGTGGTGCTTGTAGAAGCCGCCTCGCGAGTCGCGACTCGGTTTCTCTTTGTCGCTGAGCGAAAGGCGGCAAGATGCGGCAAGGCGGCACCTGTGTCAGCGTCCAACAGCACCTGGTTCGGCATCGGGGAGAAGTCCTCGGATGCTCTGGCGACTCTGGCTCTTGTCGGTTCAAGCAAAGGATCTGCTGGCAAAGGGACTTGAGGGAAGCCAGTGACGCTGTCCCAGTAGCGATTCGCCTCCGGACTCCAGCATGGCATGTGCCACAGTAGCCACACATCTATACAGCCGCGGTGGAAATGAAAGGAGCATGCACAAACACATCTCCAGTCGCTCACATTCCGTGTCTTGGCTGTGACGATGCCCAGTCAGTGGCCGAATGTCGGAGCCCTCGCACCTGTGCTGTCTCGCGCCTGGACAGGACGAAGTGCAGCATTCCTGGCAGCTCGCATTGGGTGGCAGCATTGTGGCAGAAAGACAACTGCAAAGTCTTATCAAACCCGACTTGGCTCCGGTCGGGTTCCCAAATGGCGCTCCGCGGCTTCCTGAACAGCACTGTCAGGCTGACAAGCCCGTCGCTTTTTTGCGCTCTCTTTGTAGCTCAGGGAATGCCATGCCGACTCTGTGAAGTGAGGGGCCCGATGCTGAGGGTCTCCCTAGATCTTAAATCTTCCCAGGCTCGCGGCGCGTCCCCTGGAGTCTGTCCACCTGCGCATCATTTCCAAAGGCTCGAATTCGTGCTGTACACAGCCGAAGCAGAAGCTCAGAAACCACATAGCCTGTAGGCATTCCAGGTGACCACAAACACTTCGGTCTCCTGCAAGGCACAAGGGACGACACCGGTGAAAGATCAGCAGGGCTTGGCTGTAGGGCGATGCGTGTATGGGATGATACTGGTCTGCCAGCGCGTCTGGCTTCAGGTCCTGGCGCTGTATTTGGAATTTCAGCGCTGCGGCTTGTGCCAGCGCCGCCCCATGCGAGATGCCAGAAAATATCCTCAAAGCCAAGGTCAGAGTGAGAGCCGCCGGGCACCAAATCTACACGCAAATCGGCGTGATGAAGCAAGATCGTGCATGTGAACATCCTCATGAATCACTGCCAGTCATTGCCCAACCCTCTGCATGAAACTGTGGGCTGCCAGCAACTACTCGACGGACAAGATGCACTCGGTGACTGGGAAGCTCTTTCACCTGTGCTGGCAGAGGACACACAGTCGCACTGAATAGACTTACGACTCAAGTTGATCCTGCCAGTGAGTCTTGGGGAGAAGACAGTACGAGGCTAGATGATCATCCTGCATTGACATACGTCTCTCGTCGCCAAACTGCCCACTTGAATAGTCATGCCAGCTCGTGCATGTTCTGACGTGCCTCGACACATGCGAAACGTATCATGATGGTCGTCGGATCGAGTGAGAATTCGGCGAAAGCCAGCCCTCACAAGGTCACGGCATGGGATAGAATCACAAGCTGCCGCGGCGCAGTCTGCAAAAGCTTGTGGTAGAGCCTCTGGTCGCCATCTGGGTCCCACAAGCGATCCTCGTAATCAGAGATCTTGTTCTGCACAGACTAAAGGAAACGTGACTGAGACATGATGCAGCGCAGCACAGTAAACTCCCCAAAGTCCTGGAATACCCAGGCTTTACTGCATGATGTCAACAGTAACATTGTGTATCAGAGCATGAGCGAATGGCCAGCTACGACTTCAAACACCGCCAGCTCAGGCAAGAATCTAGCTTGACTTTGATGTACTCGGACACAGGCAGCATCATCCTTGGATGTCCACCGGAATCATCCCGCAGCCGCACAAAAGGTGTCGTGAATGGGGGATTTAACCTCGTCAGTCGCCAAATCTCTCTCCCATGGACGCATCGGTTGTCTGGTGACAGGCCCGCCGCGCACTCCTTGGAAGCACCGATTTGGATTGCTTTTTGGTGGCGACCTAGTCATCACGATGGTGTAATGGCTGAATAGTGCATATCAGAGAGTCATCCCGTTCTTTGCGAGGCCAGCACAGCAGATCTTCCTTTCAAGCACCATGTGCTGCGGATGGCACGGATGTCCGTCCATGAAGCTCGTGCAGCTTACCAGCCAATTCTTGATCAGTGCTTAGCGTCACGAACTGCGTGCGGTATCGGAGGGGTGAGAAGCAAACGTAGATCGTGCCTCAGGGAACAAGGCGGTTTTCGCAGCTGAGCTTCACATAATGTCAGTGCATACTCTGTGCTGTTTGCCAAGATAAACCATCCATTTTGCCGTGTCACGGTCGCCACCGGCAGAGCCGGCTACCCAAATGAAAGCAACAGCTTCCCCTCAGCTACGCACCACCAGAATTGTTCGCAGCTTCAGAAACCGGCCTCAGCCGCCTCTGCCTCACTACTTTCGACTGGCAGCATGGTTATCAACGCTCCAGAGTCTCCATTGCTGCTTTACGACATGCTTCTACTGCTGCTTCTTTGCAGCGGTTCTCGTTTTCGTCCTTAACAATAGCATGGGTCGTGGTGCATTGTACCCGTAACGATGCAGTCTGCCAACGTCTTGTGGCGGAAGCTTGATCTAGGAACGTTCACGAGTCTCCGACTGAAACTTTGAGCTTCGGTGCGGTACACTGTCGGCACTGTTCCATCCGAGCCGCGGTTTCCTGCCCGGTGCAGCAGATACAGATGCCAAGTGTCATCCCCAGACCTGGTCCAAGTCAGAAGCTTTCGTGTGGCCGCAAGCACAAGGTACACTGAGAGACGGTAGCGGCAACACCTAGTGTTGATGGTCCACATGCTGCAGCAAAAGCCACATCGCTGAGTGCAAATATCCGGCAAGGCCAACTTAATGGTACAGTTTCGATTTTCGTATTTCACCCGGCCTGTGCGGAATGCGCAGTTCAGCCCGCCTCACTCGGGCTAGGCTTTCTGGGCTTGCATGAACGTGTCGCTTTTTTGCCGGGTGTCGAAAGCTCGGTGTAAACCAAGCCAATGTTCGCAGCGCTGTTCAGCCCCTTCATGAAGCGGCCACGGTACTTCCTCGTGGCCAAGACACGGTTAAGAGTTGAGATGGCCGAGCTTAGTGGCACAGTCTGGGACACGCAGCTGTCGCCACTTCCAGCTCTTGCTTCCTTCCTGTTGCTGCCAAAGTGGCTCAGAGAAGCTGGTGCTAAGTAGGAGGGCCGTAAAAATCTGTCCACCATGAAGCAGAGCCTTCACGCTTCAAAACGACGGATCGACACGGAAGTGTGTGAACACGATATCACCCGCTGAGATCGGGGCTGGCCACTCTCCAGGGAGGGTCGTCGGCTCATCCATGAACGGTTGGGTCCCGCAGAAACAAACACTCTACATTCTTGCGGGGCTGTCAAAGGCTTCAACTTATATGGCAAGGAATGCAGGGAACAGGTGTGTGATAGGTTGGACTGGCGTGAGTGCCGGTAGGTAGCAGTGGAGCCATTCCTTTCCAATGGTCGACAGCGACTCTGCATTGTACCCACGATCCAGACCAAGTCTTGACACTGTCTTTGAGTCTATCAGAGCTGGAACCCAAGCAAGTGCCATGGACAAAGCGCAGCCATGCACGACTGCTAGTGGCAAGCAGAGCGAAGTTGAATTGGGATAGGCGGGGGAAGGCACATCTTGATTCGTGGGGCGCCGTCCAAGATCTTGGATGGTGGCACCTCATCATATCTTCCGCAGGCAAAGAGCCAACTCCCACTGACAAACGGCACTGTCAAGAACTAGAACATCTTGCGTGAGTTTGCAATCCCGAGTGACGAGGACCCGACGCCAAAGAGCTCCATAATACAGGCCAGTTGCTCCACCTTCGTGCAAACTGGCGAGGCTCTGTCGCAGCAGCGGCACAAGCAAATTACACAGGACTGCCTCGTTCTCACCAGGGAAGAGCGGATAGCCTGTGTACAACCTCGAACGATGATCCACGCAAGACAAGATCTGCAGGATGAGGCTGCACTGCGTCGCAGCATCTTGCACGTACTCATGTGAATTCAATGCCTGCCCGCAGGAGTTCGAGGTGGGATCTAAGGCTTGAGCTCGGCCAAGATGCATCCGAAAGACCACATGTCTATCGCTGTGTCGTACCTTGGGGCCAACAGCGATCCCGACATGACTGATCCAAACGAAGCCGGCTGTTATGTGCCATCGCCGAGTGGGGTGCCATGGGTTATGAGTGTATACTGCAGCTTCCTTCAAGGAACAATGAATCGCACAGGCAACGCTGTCAATCCTAACGCCCCAAACGTTGCCTGATTTGTTTGATGTCTTTTCAGCATGCTTGGTAAGTCTTCTGGCAGCTCATGCCACGTTCCGATGCATGAGTAGCAGAGAGCGGGCCACATTGCCGCAAGCGGCTGAGAAGCTGGCGGAATCCCCAGAATCACTTCCGGGGAGCGGTAAAACCGGCTCTGGATGTACCTCTAACAAAACGAGGTGGAGAGGTGGAGACAGGCACTGGCTGTGATCTCGGGCTGTCTCGGGCCTTGTTGTTTTGCGTCAGAGTTTGCAGTGCACAGAAGCCGCGCGCACGTGTAGACACGTTCATCCTCAAAGCATGAAGAGCCAAAGTCGATAACCTGCAGGTGCGAGTCGACTGCGGATGCCGAGAGTTTCCAAGAGATGCCAAGAGTTTCCAAGGATCTCCCCAGCCCAGCCCCAGCCCTGGCCTTGATGCCGCTCTTCGTCGGGTTCTTCAAGAGCACATTCTCCTGCAGCCAGCGTGGTGCAGCCAGCGTGTTCACTTCACTGGCTTCCTTGCCACTTTGAAGGCCCCTGCCGGCTTCAGATCGCAATGGATGATGTGCAGCTTTTTCAAGAACCGGAGGGCCTGGACAAGGACATAAACCATCGGCCAGTGTGGACAGAATTGCGGGGCACAGCCTGTGTGCATGCTCGCCCGGGCTTAGTCCCTGAGCTCTGTACGGCCAGCAGCTGGATGGCAAACCGCCGGATCAAGCCGAGGGACACCTGAGGTTTCTTCCAACCGAGCAGCGACACGCATGTCCGACACGCACAAACAAACATGCAGAGGCAATCAGAGAGACAAATGTATGTACGGATGTATGCGTGGATGGATTGATGGATGCAGCATGTGTGTATGCATGCTGGTACGCATGCATGCATGTGCACCTGTATCTGCAAGAAGCACATGGCATAAATTATTTACCTATCTGTCGATCTATATCCATCTATTCCCCAACCGCAAAGGAGTGGAGGGGGTGGTACACAATCCACGAGCACATGGTTCAGCGACAGGGGCTTGTGCACTGTATTCAATGCAAGGTGCGAAGGCTCCTGGTTTGGTATCGCAGCTGCACTCACGCAATAAAGCGGCGAGGCACCTCTGAAGAGCTATCTGTCAGCTTCGTTTCCGTGACTTTGGAGTGTTGGCCCCATGCTGTTTGGCGTCTTTGATGGCGCGCGTGCTATATCTGTAAACATATGAATCTTCCCTGTCGGTTGTACAGTGGTACATTATACAACAGTGCATGCACACATGATATAATATATCGAATCCTCCAGAAGGTCAGGATGAAGTGAACAATGACAAGAGCAACTGCCTCAAGAAGATGCCCACCGAGATATTGGGCACCGGGCTCCCTGGAAGTTGTTGTTCCTAGGTTGCATGGTGAGCCCTTCTTTGCATCGCGCTTGACAGTCGGTGTGACCAATAGACTCCATAGACCAACAAAACTTGCTTTCTCGGTCTGATCTCGCTCCTGATGGTTACAGCTCCTGCGCAGGTCACGACTTGACGAAGCTGGGTCCGAGTGTCTTGATGAACTCGTAGAGGTTGATACTCAGCAGCTCGAACGTGATGCACAGATGGTTCCTGCATAACCGACGAGCTGTTACAAAGCAAAGCCGTGCTGCCACAGGCTCCCTTGCCTGAAATAGAAGTAATCCAGCATGTGCACGACCTGCCATTCCAAATCTCCAGACAGCATGCGCTCGGCTGTCCGACCCTGTAGTAGACGACAGCGAACAGCAGGGACGGTGCTCTGCCAAAAGAGCGATGTAAACACGTCGGCATCCACGTTCGAGGTGCTTTCCAGATCGCGCTCTCTAAGATGCTCTAAAATCTTCACCTCCACCAGGGCCTCCAAAAACGGAGTCTATGCCACGTGCCCTGGTCCGTTGCAGCAGCCAGTCCTACCGTAACAATGCACGCCTGATGGTGAAATCGCTTCTTGTTGCGGACCTGAGGGGTGAACGGGTGTTGCACGGAGTTCAGGGCAGATTCCAAGCTTTGCGGCACGTGAACTCGTTTCGTCTCGGTGATACTGCCAATGCGGCATCATTGTCAGCCAAGCATCCATCTTCAAGGCGACGCAGTTGTTCGTCTTGAAATCGAACCTGGCACGTCTGGTTTTGAGGTGCATCGTCCAGATTATGTGACTCACCTCTCGTGGCTTGCCATGAATTCTGGAAGCAGACTTCAGCAACTGCTTGCGCAGGTCTGCCGTGTCGCCTTTTCGCGTGCACCGTCAATCGCTGAAGGATATGACCGAAGTTGCTACATCGCCGCAGCAGACCAGCTTCACGGGTTTCGATGTAAGCCGCGTTGTAGGACTGCAAAGGAAACAGGAACGGGCAGCGGCGCTTAGGGGTTAAGAATACTGTCGGGACGACAGAGCTTGATAATGGCCTGGTCCGGAGCCAGTACGGCCAGAAGCCGTCTCCAGCAGAATGCAACACTCGAAGCATTTCGGTGCGTGAAGGCTTTACCACGCTCTGGAATTGCGAAACAAATCCGACGAGCTGTTGCCAGCGGCAAGGGCGAAGTTCGTTGCTCGAGCGTGTTGCGAGTAGGCGCCAATGACGCCAGTGCCCCCTCCGCTCAATGAGCAAACTTCTCCACACTTGTTTCGACGGTACGGTGACGTTTTCTGCACGGGGATAGGATCGGGCAAGAGGCTTGGACAAGCTCGGGAAGTAAACATCGAAATCTCAGATCCAAGATTCTACCTTGGTGCATTCCGCTTCGAGAGGTGCTCGAGCTACAACTGTTGCAAAGCGAAGAATGCACCCTATATTCAGCTGGTCTTCAGCCTCTCAACACTTGCTCATGTTACCTGTTATTTTTGCAGGTAGTGTCTTTGCAGGTACCAAGGAACGGCATGCTATGCTGTTTCAGTAGTCTGCTGACTTGCACCAAACGACATGAAGCAATAACTCACAGGCCAACGACATGAGTTCGACTGCAGGACACTCCGCTTACAACGCTGTAGAGCCGCACTGATTTCAGTGCCATCAGCTGGTAACAAGGTGCCAGGCATGCGAGCGAACGACCTGCCCAAAGGAACCTTTGCCCAGTGGGTTCAGCACCTGGCTGCCAAGCTTACGCTGGTAAAGAAGATGACTGCAAAGCAGGAAGCCTCGTAGCGGTACAAGATGTGGTCGTGCCTAGGGGGCCAAAGGAGCTGAACAAATTATCGTGGTACTGAGTTTAGGGGGAGCCCCACAACCTGAGTCGACGCTCTGCACAACGTGGCCGTAGGGTCGACTAGCTAGTACTTGGTAAGCATTTCGAGTATCGTACCGGTACTTCTAGAGGGAGTGCTTGGAGGGTCCAAGCGGTGTCTAGGGCGGTTTGGGGGTTTAGTGGTAGTGCCGGAAGTGTCGGTAGGCCCGTGCACGCTTGGATACCGGCAGAACTACCATGTAGTCGCCACGCTCGTCGTCGTACGAGTGGTTATTTGCCGATGCCTTTGCACAATGCTATGTCGTTCACGTGTGGCTCAGTCATCTCAGGGTGCCGGACAGACGTCCCCCGAATTTTTGGAGCACCTGCACCAAAGTACCTGAGAAGCACTTCCGCGCACTGATGGCGTTGGATAGTCGCACCACTCCCTATCAATAACCGCGTCTTTTGCCCAAGGGCACCAGATTTGTGGGAAGTCCAAAATCTCCCCTTGCTCGAACTCTGTCAGCTCCTGAGACAATGTGATCTGCTCGCGGTCCTATGCTGCTGGGGATCAGCGGCAAAGGCTGATTCTAGCATGCCAACCCACATGACTCCTCGATGTGATGCTTGAGCACCTGGACATTTCACGCTTCTTGTGTCTGTGGCCAGTTTGGGCTTCGGCTTTCGGCTACAACAGAGCACCGGGAAAATGTACGAAAGAGGTCTGCAAAGCTCTACTCCCCCTTCCTGCGAAATTCTGTGAGCAGTTGCCGCCTTCGCCGGGCTGAGAGGAATCTCCAATTTCAACTTTTCTTTCTCGCGCTCCTGGTCACAAAGGCTGTGTCAGGTGGGAACAAAAGACAACAGGAAGCTTTGGGAATGCAGGACGTCGATCTCACTTCTCATCTGCTGGAACAATAACGCAAGACTGGCAAAGAGGAAGGACTAGAAAAGGATGATGCACGCCGTCCTTCTCTCTTTCTCTTTCCCTTTCCTTCTCCTGCTCCAGACGTTCCCGCTCTCGTTCCCGCTCCTTTTCCTTTGCCGCGAATTCACACTTGATCACTGTCATTGTCATGCTCAAAGCTCTGGTTCACAGCGATCTGGGCCCGAGTGCAAGAGACCTCTCGAAGATCAAAGGGTCTGCCAGAGCTGCGGCTCTATCCTAGCGGCATGCCGGGGTTGCGGCTCGTTCTCTTTCCCTTTCTGCCTGAGACAGCGGCTCACAGACGGGGAGACAGCAGATGTTGCTTCACAGCATTCCATCTCATCACATCGTGAGCAGGAACACAAGGTATTCCGAGGAGTGAGCTCGCTCGGCTTGGAGCTGGCTGTGGATACTCGCAGCTGGCAGGTATCATCAAATTATTCAGCGGGACCGGAGTGACAGGAGAATCGGAGAACCCAAAGACGCTGAAAGCTTTGCTGGCAAAGATCCCCTGCGGTATTCCTCTACGTCACGGGGTCTTTCCGTGGTATGAGACAGGTTGGCAGAGCACGTCAGATTTGTAGAGTTCAGTGAACTGCCGGGGGCACAGGAGATCATCGGCGTTGTGCCCGACAGCAGGCCGCCGTTCAAGAGCTGTTCCTGACAAGACGCGATCGGCAGGAATGGAGCATGATGCCTTACGGTTGTGCTTGAGAGCCTGCAGGCATCAGAAAGCTCAAACTGCCGCTCTGTGCAGAAAATCGTGTGGAAGTCGGAAATAAGGCACCTTCTGCGCTGCCCAGGACTGGGAGCCTGCTCAGACTTATCTCACGCCATGAAGGAAGCGGACGCTGACAGCTCAAGCCCGAGGATGTTAGGCTTTCAGGTTTCGGCCGAGCGCTGGCCATGCACTAGCTAGTCATAGCTAGTCCGTGACCCGGCCTCCTTTGGAAGAAGGCCGTGCAGTCAGGGAGCCGCGCGTGCCAGGGACCTCTGCGAATCGAAATGCAACTTTTACCGAGATCGGGGAAACAATGCATCTGCCAAGCAATCACAAAACAGGAATCCACCATAGGCCATGGGACATAACATATAAGCAACCCTGCCTGTTTAGTCAGAACAGTGCATCAGACCGGCGTGGTCGAAAGCTTGCGAGGTCATTAGTAGCAGAAAGCCCGCTCATAAAGTGGAAATCTCGCTTTCAGACGCTACAGACTGGCACTAAGCTCAAGGTTCAGTTGTCGCTGAAACAAACGAGGCCCTCACAGTCGGATCGCGCGCGCCGCCTGACCTTGCAAAGGCTCATGTGTGATGTGTTCATTCAGTGCGGCATTCTTTGGATCATACTTGGAGTAGAACGGTGTTGGTTAGGTCCCAGGCGAGCGTATCTGCCGCGCCGTCATTGACCCCGAGCTGACACCTGGAAGCCACAAAGCTGGAATCAGAACCGGTATGCCTGAAAACCTCCCTGGATCTCCCAGGTCATGCATCGCAAAACTCCTTGCCCTGCAAGTTTCTCTTTCAGGACAGCTGGCGTCCCAACCGGCGACATGGTTCAAGGTAAGAGCCTGGATGCCGGTAGCCTGTCCTGAGGTAACTGCCTCCAGGGTCCCGGGAGCTGGCGGCGTGGCTGGCGGCCTCGCCAAGGAGCGGCGAAAAGCAGAGGGATTCAGGTGTTTTTAATTGCGGAGCCGGTGCCTGCTCATCGAGTTGCTGCTGCTGTTTGGACGGCGCCTGGGACACGGCGCTTGCCAGGGCATGTAGAACGGCATGGGCCAAGGTGCACAAGATTGCAGACACTCGCTCCAGTGGCTCCCAGGTGCTTCCCGGCTTCTCTGAGTGCGCAGCAAATGGCTGTGGCAGCTTCCCAACATGAAGCCTGCACACGACTTGCATAGTGGGTGCCTTCTGATCGCAACAACGTTTCCTTCAAGATTTCAGCATTCTGAGTCTGTTGCTGCGGTGCCCAGTTGGAGGTAGTGGAGCTCGCGGCCAAACCACCACCTTCAGGAATCCCGGGATCACTGAAACGCGACGCAGGTCTTTGAAAGTGCAACAGCCACCATGCCTGCACCATGGCCGACCGTCATGCTAGAGGAGAAGGTCGCACCTGCGAACCCGAGCTCAAACGTGGAAGTCCTTGTGACGGAGAATAGATCGAGCCTAAGCGGTTGCCGTGAGCGCTGCGGGGAACGGGACCCCCCTGCCATTCATGCCACTCGCATCTACGTGCAGCATCGCCGTAGCAACACTCTTACATGTCACTTCAAGTGGTCTTCCTGAGACTCTCAAAGGCTTTATATGCGTGAGAGATGTCGCAGTGGACCGGCGATGAACGGAACTTGCCCGATCGGCCTGATCTTCCGGCTTGCTAAAGTGAGAGGATGCATGGAGGGGAGCCAGGCCCCCATTCCGGTTCCTGAGTGCTTTTTTTAAGCTGAGCAGCAAGGAGGGGGGTGTTGAATCTACCCACATGCTCCGACACCATCAGAAGGATGATCTTTGTTGCGGCGCTGAACAACTCAGATCATGACATCCGTGGGATTTCGCCTTGCAGCGACTCTGCAGTGGAATCTCTAAATCTGACACTCCTCAACACCATCCCGTGGCCTCCACGGGTGCTGGGCTTGGAGGCGGCCCCAAGCCTGCCAGAAATGCGGTGCTTCGGTGCTTCTTTTCCGTTGGGGCTCTTCCCCTTGCCATCGCTGCCTTCCTGAAACGCGCAAGAAACTTTCAGGCCAAGGGCCGCGCGACGGGAGCGTGTCATTTTTCGACCAATCCATTCGCCTGCACGGAAAGGGCATGAGCGACTCGAGCCACTCTTTTTAAAATGCGCGCGCACACACACACACACACATATACAGTAAATTGTCAACTAGTCGAATCTGCCTTGAACATGTTCATGAAGGGAGCACACGGAAGGCACATGCAAATTACATCACCTTCTCTTGGATTCGAAGCTGTGATCAGCTTCGAGTCTGGGTTTTTTGCCTTAGCACCGAAGCGGTCGAACCGACTTTGAGGATCGCGCCTGGGCCGCCCTGGGCTCTGCGCCCTGGGCTCCGTGCCCCGCGGGGCCCTCCTTTCTAATGATCTTCCAGAAGGCCGAGGCGAAGCAAAGCACTTGTCCGGCGCGGCGAAGTGGGTGAGCTCTCAGCTTGGGTGCGCAGCACAAGCCGGGACAGCGCACCCGTTTTGAGCAGTGAAGCAACGACTGAAGCGTGTGTCATGCAATTGCCAGGTCCCAGCATAAGAGCAAGAGCCTCATCTGCAAGATGGATGCGCTGTGCTTGCATTTGGAAAATCTTGGTCCGAGTTCGTCCGACTGCGGGTCCTGAGCAGATAGGTCATTAGACATGGGAAGCGCAAGGAACTGCAGCGCCTGCCGCAGCAAGCGGTCGTCTGCTAAAGTAATTAGAGAAATTTGGCAGACGGCAGGATTCCCCAGACCTCCCGCTAAAAAACAAATTTGGAAGTAGGGCCATTCCCAGGTCTTTCCGACTCACGTTATGATCCGATGCGGCATGCAACTGCGAGGCTTGTGACTTCGTGCGACGTCAGAAAGACAGCAGGAATCCGCCCACAGATGTTGCATTGCCGTGAGGAGGCTGGTCACGCCGAATTTCATGCATCCGAACACTATCTCTCGTAGAGGTACAAAGACACACAAGCTGTGTAACAAGTGCTTTTCATGCTGCTGCGGGAGACATTGGTCAAGCGTCCTTCTCATGCGGTGAGCGTAAGTTTCACTTCGCGCGACGCTCGCTTGGCTACCTGCCACAGAGGTTCACAGCAACAAAAACTCTTCCAGCTCTGCATGGCAGGGGTCGTCGCAGGCCCCACCTTGAGCTGCTCGAAAGCTTGACGGCTACTGGGCCGTTTTTCGTAGTGGAAGCTGAGGCAACTGCAAGCAAGTCTCAGAAGCGGCCAGAAGCATTGGAAGCTTCAACCCCTCAAGCGTCTGCAAAACATCGCTCCAAGCTGCACCTGCTGCAAATCTCTCGCATCGAGCCGAATATGAAGTCAGGAATGTCGGGCGTGCGCCTGCCGGCCGGTTGCGACACCTTTGCGAATCCTGCCACCCTGCTGGATGCACCCTTTCGAACCCTTGCCACTCGAAGTCCAGGTTTCTTAGCGCGTTGGTCCTGGTCTTGGCCGAACCCTTTTATCTGCCTGTTGATAAGCATCTCTTTGGTGAGGTCAGCCAACGTTGTGATGTTCTCATAGGGTAGAGGCCCACCGCAGACCTGCCAAGAGCTGCAATCGCAATTCGGTCAAAATGTAACCGCCGTAACCTCTGGACCCAACCAACATCAAAACATCCCCAACTGTCAAGATGTCAAAGGACCGGACCTCCACAAAGATGCAGCCCATAGCCCAAACCTTCGTGGAACACCGGCTGCCGGTCGAACTGGCTACGGAAGGCTTGGGCGAGTGCATCGATCTTTTCCGTGATCTTCGTCTTGCTGTCAAAGAGCTCCGGTGCCATATACCTGGTTTAGGTGTTTTGCAAGACATTTCCTACGGGATCAGCCTTGCTTGACAACACTGCCTTGGAGAGCCACCGTTGTTCTTCTTGGTGATGTGCGTGCGACTGGGGCAGGTCAATCGCTCGCGGCAATTCTGTCGTTTCATGCTGAGCTGGTGAAGCTGTCCAAGAGCCGGTCATGTTTGAGAGTTTGCATACACCGAAGAACACAAATGTGGAATCCGAGTTCTGACGGAATACCCAAAAAGCCGATGCTCTTGAGACTTAAACTATGCCAAAGCCCGTTATCAAGGGATCCAAGGATGGATCTCTGCAGACTGGTACCCCCAGCATGGACAGGCGAAAATGCAGAGAACAGGAAGTCAGCTCATCCAAGACGATTCTTACCAGTAATGTTTCAGAATTCCCAAATATGGCTATGCGATCCTGTTATCCCAGGAAGCTACCTGCAAGTGTCATAATTGAGTTAACTGTGTGCGCGCAAACTTATTGCACGTGTACTGTTGGTTCGGTTGCGCGCAAACAAGCGGACAGACAGACAGACAGGCCGACGGACGGAC